>VMDR010001184.1:0-141996 GCA_007922815.1 Macrotus californicus
CTCTTGTTACCTCTTGCCTAGAGTAATTCTCCCTTCTTATAAGAATCTCCTGGCCAGTTGACAGTTTAACCTTCCTAAAGTTGAGTTTCTCACACTCACGTAAAAAAATTTCACTGTTCCTTGTTGCCTTCCAAACTCTTGAGTGGTTTCCCAGCCCAGATTCCCAGCTAGATTTCGGGCATTCCTCACTCAGCGGCCCCCACATGCTGCTTCGTTGTCCCAGGTCTGTCCCCCCAGCCCCCTGTGCCACTCCATCGTGGCCTTCCCCAGCTCCCGGCATTGTGGTAGTTGCTGCATGGGTCACGCTTGAATTCCAGGTTCTCCTACAAACCTCCCCCCACTGGGGCCCTCTCCATAGTAGACAGTAAATATTTGTCACTTTTTAATCCTCAGCCAAGGACATGCCCATTGATTTTTAGAGAGAGGGGAAGGGAGGGAGGGAGAGAAGGAGAGAGAATTATTCATATGAGAGAGAAACATCATTTGGGTGCCTCTTGTATGCCCCCCGACTGAGGAGAGAACCCACAACCAGGCATGTGTCCTGACCGGGAACTGAACCCACAACCTTTCAGTTTATGGGACGATGCTCCAGCCAACTGGGTCATACTGGCCAGGGTGTCATTTTACTCTTGTAGGAAATCTGTGGTCTAGGTGGGGTGAGGGGTTATTTCCAGTCACAGAACGAGGAAACCAAGACCTGAAGTGTCGAAATGATGCCACACTCAGAACTGATGACCGATTCCAGATTGACGGTCCGCATCCTCTACGTTTTTGCCTTAGGCAGCTTCTCCGCTCTCATCTGATCTAGCTCCAACTTACTTTAGTTGGCCTCGAAGTATAAACTTTAAAAAAACACTGGGCGTGTCCACATGTATTAAAACATGAAGTGGGGGGCGGTTTGCTGTACCTGCTGCTCCTCCTTTGTGGTCACCACACCGCAGAGAGAAGCCTGAACCCCGGTCCCTAGAGCCCTGCTCTCATGGGTCATCCTGCCTATCTGGACACCACACAAGACCCCACGAAAACGTGCTCCGTTTAGCTGCTTCCTGAAGTGTGGCTTGGTATCCGCATTGGGACGTAACTCTCTTTCCCTCTCTTTCCCTCTCTTACCTTCAGGCGCTCCGCCTCAGCAACGTGGCCATGGGCAAGACCACCACCGGCCAGATCGTCAACCTGTTGTCTAACGACGTGAACAAGTTTGATCAGGTGAGCTGCACCTGAGCGGTTCTTTTTCATCCCCCGCCCTTCTTACGTGTTTACCTTGTTGGAGTGCGAGCGTTTTTTTGTTTGTTTGTTTTTTTCTAATTGAACTCCTTTCTTCTGTGTGCCACTTCGGTGTAAGGTACGTTGTCCTACAGGTGAGCATTCTGTTTCTCTGAGGCCGCCCACAACATAATTCAGTAGTAAATAGGCAGGCTGCGGCGTTCTTGCCCAGCCCTATTCTGTGTTCCTAAGAGTCTGCCCAGAGTGGCCCTTCTCAGCAGCTTGTGTTGGGAGGGCTGGCTGAGGGGTCTTCCTCCCCCTCTAGCTGATGACCTCCGGGTGGGCAGGGATTATTCTTCTTCCGGTGTCTTGTACAGTGCCTGCTATGTAGGAAGTTTTTGGTAAGTAATGGCAAATGGGTGGTCCTTAGCCAGAAACAGCCTGTTCTCCTAACCCCCCACACCCTCCTTTGCCACTTACCTTGTGAATATATCCTGATGCAGGGTATTATTGCTGCTGGTCAGATCCACATGCCTGTAGACCCCTTCTCTTTCAATCCTTCATTTCCCAGCAATGAACTGAGGTTCCTACTCAGTTTCCAGGGTGACTAAGACTTTTGCCCCAGGGCAGCCAGGGAGATAAGCCAGGGCTTATCAGGTTATCAGGGAGATAATTACACACATAATTACTGGGGAGTTAGGGTCCAAAATGTAGGCTTCTCTGGGTGTTGGAGAGCCCAGCGGGGGGGGGGAGGGGGGGACACGCGGGTAGGGCAGAATTTTAAGGCACAGTTTGGGGAAGCCCTGAGCTCATCTGTGGGGAAGACAAAGTTGAGATCTTCCTTCCCACGCTGTGAGTCCGATTCTCCCTGGACGTGCCTGGGGCCTGCCCTGTGTTGCCCCGGAAGGGTAGATAACTCTGTGCTTTCGCAGGTTTAAAACCCACCGGGATCATTTCCGTCTAGGTGCGCGTCCATTCTGTCCAACTGGAGCAGATTGTTTCTATCCTGTATCTTTCACTGGTTTTGCTTTCAAACAGTCCTCAAAAGGCTTTGTCTTTTCCTTCTCAGGTAACGATATTCTTGCACTTTCTGTGGGTAGGCCCACTGCAGGCCATTGCGGTCACGGCCCTGCTCTGGATGGAAATTGGAATATCCTGTCTGGCTGGAATGGCCATTCTGATTATTCTCCTGCCTCTGCAAAGCTGCATCGGCAAGGTGTTCTCATCCCTCCGGTAAGAGCGACGTACATGGTAATGTGTACTGTGTGTCAGAAGCGTTCGTGATTTGTTCCTGAGTGAAACAAATGCCTTCTAGATCTCCTTCTTGCCTGTGCTGTTGACTCTTCAGGCTTGGTGGGTGGGGCTCCAGCCTTGAGCACAAAGCTAGTCTTGAAGCAGAAAGGGGAAGGCGTTTGCTGGCTCCTCCCAGCTAGCTTTTCAGGCACCGTACCTCACTAAGTGGAGTGTGCGTAAGCGGAATTTGTCTGCATTGAAGTTATTTAAAAATGATTAAATAGTAATACATTTAGAGAGCTTACGGGCCCAATTCTAGCTGCATATACTTTTATTATGCTTGTGTAAGAGCCATTTACAGAGTGTGTGTTATTGTTTTTATAATTCACTGTTTCCATTAAGTTATAAGCTCCCCAAGGGCAAGGTTGGTCTTAATTATTTATGTCTTCATAATGTTCACAGTCCTGACAGCATCTGTGATAGACAAGTGGCTGATGATGAAGAGCCTAATGGTGATGAATTAGACCTAAAGCAGATCCCAGAGGGTTGGAAGTGGGTCATTGCCAAGGTTGTCGAGTAGATGGAGATAGGCTGTTTGAAGCATGTTGAATTCCTTCCTTTATGTCCCGGTACCTGGTATTTTTCTCTCCTTGGAACATCGTTTCCCCTCTTTGCCGCGGAGAGATGTTGATCCTTCAAGGCCTGTTCCAGTGCTGCCAGAGCAGTTCTGAAGCTTCTTTGCTCTTTCCTTTCGCAGTAGAATAAGCAGCCCTCTCTTTTCTTCCCCAAGCCTAATACATTTACAGCACAGTCAATTGTGTTCTCGTTAGATTTGGGGGTTTTCCTCCCTCCGCTCCCCAGCCATGACCTTGAGCGGATGGTCTATATCTGACTCATTTCACACCTTCCTCAGCAGATGTTGCCGGTTCTCCAAATTACTGTTCAAACTGGGGTGGACCGTTGAGGTCCTGATGGAAGTCCTTCCCCACGTGTGTTGTGAGGAGGGCCTGCCTGTGTTGTCAGCGCAGAAGAGCTGTAGGGAGTCATCGGCTCCCGGCCTCGGCCCGTGAGGGCAGTTGGGGTGTGGTGGCCGTGGCTCACGTCTCGCCTCCGTCCCCGCAGGAGCAAGACTGCAACTTTCACAGATGCCAGGATCAGAACCATGAATGAAGTTATCACTGGCATCAGAATCATTAAAATGTATGCCTGGGAAAAGTCATTTGCGGACCTCATTACCAATTTGAGGAGGTAAGCTCTTGTATATATCACACCCTATTTTCCTATTGTTTTTAGAAGTCGAAAGCTCTCTCCTTCTCATTCTGCTCTGACCCCCGACTGACTCGACTGACTCGAGCTCTGCCTCTCAGGTTCCCTGTGCGTGCAGCTCAGCCTGACTCCACTCGTCCCTGTTAGGTGCCTCTTCTCTGTGGCCCCGGTGAGGACTGTGCAGGCTGCTTCTCTCTAATGCCCTTGTATCTCACAAGTTTTGACTTCCTTATTCTCTTTTCCAACAAGTGCATGTGCTCCTGGAAGGGACAGGCTGCATCTTTCTGTCCTCAGCGACCTTGTGCTCACGAACAAAGGCCCAGGCCCAGTCTGACTGACCCCTAATGTTGCAACCTTATCCATCGAGCGGATGAGCGAGCCCCAGCGTCGGAACCGTAGAACGGAGGTTCCCCTTAAAGCGCGTCCACTCCTTAGAACGAGGCTGCGTGCAAGGGGCACTCAACTTCGTTTTCCGACTTGGATGTCGATGCTTCTCTTTAAAACCTGCGTCGTCCTCTTTTCTAGGAAGGAAATTTCCAAGATTCTGAGAAGTTCCTACCTTAGAGGCATGAATTTGGCATCGTTTTTCTTTGCGAGCAAGATCATCGTTTTCATGACCTTCACGGTCTACGTGCTCCTTGGCAACGTGATCACAGCCAGCCGCGTGTTCGTGGCGGTGACGCTCTACAGTGCCGTGCGGTTGACGGTCACGCTCTTCTTCCCCATAGCCATCGAGAAGGTGTCGGAGTCCGTCGTCAGCATCCGAAGAATCAAGGTTTGGTGACAGATAACTGTTTTAAAGCTGTAGGCGGCTCTCAAGAAGAAGTCATGCCTCCTTTTACTTAGTGGCACTGTGTCCCAGTGTGGTGACCTGCTGTCATTCCAGAAGGTCATGCGTGCTCGTCCCCAGTTGCTTAGGCAGAGCGCATCACAAACAATGCCCGGCGCGGCAGTCACTTACGGGCAGTGTTATGAATAGAGGCACAGGACATTTGATGTGCAGGTCATAACTGCAGGGCGATTAAAATGTGTCACAGCAGGACAGGGAAACTGAGTCCACCTCCTGTACTGGTTGGAATGACGAGGTAGGGGCTGCGTGCCGTCCTGTGGTGGATGGGGGTCCTCTCTGGGCCGGCAACAGAGGAGCTGCTAGGAGGCCTCTGCTCCCTGGCCGGGAAGGAGGCCTGTACCTCACTGAGTTCTCTCTGTTTAAAAAAGGGCTCCTTCCTCCATGGGCGCTTGGCTTGTGATTTCTCGGTCTGCCTCTTGGGGCTCCACCTTTTTGTTCTTGTCCCCTGCTCCTTTTCTTCCTGCCCCAGCCTCTCTCCGGTAGGCCTCTCCCTTTAATTTTTTTTTTTTTTTTAAATTTCTACTATACCTGCTATTGCCTTTTCCTAACCAGCTGTTCCGAAACTGCTAGGGGCAGATAATTTGCATCGTGAGGTTAAGGGCCTGGCACACAGCAGGTGATCAGGAACTCATGTGTTTGTGAACAGGTCTACAGTGAAGGCGAGCTGTCTGCCGGTGGGGGCCTGGCACCGACCCGAGGGAAGTCCAGTCGGTTCTGCTCCTGCTGCTCTGCAGCGTTGGGTGCCCAGGAGGAGGTGTTTCAACAAGCCGGACAGCACAGTGTGCATTTTTGTGGTGCTGATGGTGCTGATGGGGGTGGGAGGTTCTTGTCATAAAAGCTGAGATTTTTTTTTTATGATTAAGTTTCTATACTATTAAAAAGAAAGCATTACTCATAAACCATCAGTCATACAAGGTCAGTTCTGGTCCCCCGTGTTTATCTTTTTTTTTCCCCTGATGGGAGTTTCTAGGAGCTTTGGTGAGGGATGGTCCATGCAGTTCAATAAAACTTCTTGTATGCGGCTTCCTCGTTTGAAGGAAGGCGTTTGGGAATGTCCTTGGACCACAGGGACAGATTAAACGTGTGCTGCAGCTTTTCCAGGCGGTGGCTTTGCACGTGCATCATGCTGCTGTGAAGTGCATGCCGCGGCTGCGCCTTCAGTGGCTGCCGTGAGTGCTGCCCGTGGGCCAGACACTCCTGAAGCCTTCACACAGCGTCTCGCTTATCCAGACAGTGGCCGAATGAGCTAAGTGTTAGCGCACCCCCTTCACAGGTGAAGAGACAGGCCCTGTCCGTGGGTGGATTGGCCTGCCCATCTTCCCATGGCTTGCATGTGATAGAACTGGGATTCTGCCCAGAACCCTGGTTTCTCAACCCTTGTAGCATTGCCGCCTTTGCTCCTTCTGGCGAGGGGTCTATTTCCTTAGGTGTGGTTTTAATTGTTTAGTCTTCCTCCGAAGGCTTCTGGGGACTTTCTTTTTTTTATGGGGTCAAATTTTTTAACTCAAGCGTGAAGCTCACCTGCCGCAGTGTGTGTTTCAGCATGCAACCCCTACTTCGGCGGGAAGGCTGGTTTCTGTCACCTGCCACGTTCACCTGCCCCTCTGGGTCTTTTTTGCCCTGTTCGACCACCAGGCTTGCCTTCTCTTCTGCCCTTGGTTAGAGCAAGCGCTGCTGAGCCCTCTGGGCAGCCCCTGCCTCCCTCTCCTGCCCCTTCTGCGTGTGCACTGAGCCCAGGCTTCCTGCAGCCCGTGAGGCCAGCTCAGCACCGCACAGCCCCTTCTGGAGTGGGGTGATTCCGGCTCCCCTGGGGCATTCTAAGCTCCTGGACAGCACACCGTGTCTGGTAGCTTTTGCGTAGTGCTTGGTCCCATATTGGACACATACAGGGCCTCAAACGAATACTGGATTGTGTGAAACAGCACTCACAGGACAAAACTGCCTCTCAGCAGAGATCAGGGTGGCCTGGCCTGGGCTAAGAGCCTGGGAAACGCACTCTGAGGGAGCAAATTTGTCTTAGGCGTTTCTAGAATATTGGGCTTTGCAGGTCTCAACCTAGGGGGGCTGGAGGATAAACGTGGCACACCCACACGTGGGCTTTGTAGTGCAGCGTCTTCTTTTTTATACGAGTTTTTCAATTTCCTCTTTCACGTACAGTTAGATGGAGGCTTTCTTAGGACGTTACAGGCTCAGGCGATTTTTTCTTCTACCGAGAAAGGAAGACGGATGGTCTTGGCATTGAATGAGTCCAATAGGATTATAAAAGATCTTGTCTCAACTTCAAAGCACTGGAAGTCTTCAGCAGCTTCTACAACCACTAAAATTTGTCTCTGCTTAGGTTTTCGCCCCCGACCATTAGGAAGGCAATCTTTTTGGCTCAGTTCCAGCACTTTCCCGCATGACCTGTTCTGGGTATGCACTGCGTGGCTCTAAAGGCCATTTAATTTCAGCTTTTTCATCAGCCTGAGACCTGGAGAAAAATCCATCCGGCGCTTCTGGCACCTCCACAAGCCAGAAGATTGTGGCTTCTTTCTCCACTCAGACCTCTTTGTGGATTCGTGCTTGATAGATTGACTTCCTCACTTTGCACATAGTTTTTCTTCTTTTAAAAGATTTTATTTACTTATTTTTAGAGAGAGAGGAAGGGAGGGAGAGAAACATCGGTGTGCGAGAGAGCCATCCATTGGTTGCTTCTTGTATGTGCCCCACCCGGGGACTGAACTCGTATGTGCCCTGACCAGGAATTGACCCAGCAACCTTTGCTTTGTGGGTCAGTGCCCAACAAACTGAGCCACACCGGTCAGAGCTTCCTCTTCTTCTTTCTTAAAGCGAAAGATTTTTAATGTGCACACACTGACTGTTGTTGAATTTTATGGGAGGGTCATGTGCTTGAGCTAAAGTCGGAATTTTATTCTGCTCAGGCATGATTTGTAGCACGTTACCTTTGCTTGTTGCATGTTTCCTGCGTGAGGCTGCGGTGATGTAGTCAATGATTTGACGCTTTGAGCCAACCCTGTCATCTGTTCACTCCTTGAGCAGACATCCGTGCTATGCTGACTCTGGGTGAGGCACGGTGTCAGTTGGAGTTGACACCGTGCCCGTCAGCTGTGTGGTGACATAGTCTCTACCCCTCACAAGACTCAAACTCCCCATGGGGATTCCAAGGTAGGGAGGGCAGTGCCAGCTGGGGCCATCTGCTTCCTAGTAGGGTTAAGATTTGAGATGGGCTAGGAAGGGTGGATAGGATCAGAACTCAGGGTGTCATAGTTGAGGCCACTTTGGGAGCGAGGACTGAGCTGCTGGTAGGTCACTGAAAGGTGGTAAGTGATTTTGTTTTTTGTTTTTTAAAGATTTTACTTATTTATTTTTAGAGAGGGGGAAGAGAGGGAGAAAGAGAGGAAGAGAAACATCAATGTGTGGTTGCCTCTCACACGCCCCCTAGTGGGGACCTGGCCCTCAACCCAGGCCTGTGCCCTGACTGGGAATCAAACTGGAAACTCTGTGGTTCACTGGCCTGTGCTCAACCCACTGAGCCACACCAGCTGGGGCCATTCTCAGAGGTGTGTTAAGGAGCTCAGGAGGGAGTGACTGTTCGGGATAGGCTCGCTAGTGTTGGAGTTGGCCGGGGAAAGAACCAGGAAGTGTTCTTTCAAGTATCCAACAACTGGTAGCGAGGGAGGTTCTGAAGTTAGTGTTGTTTCTGCTGGGAAGGGGAACTGGCGAGAGGGGAGAATTGGATTGTGGCAGAACAGGTCGGACTGGGTACCTGGTCGACTGTGCGGGAGGCGGTGTGCTGAGAGAAGCCAAGCTGTGGTGGGTCTGAAGCCTCAGAGGTAGCCTCAGACCAGTCTGTCCTGCTGGCCTCCTTGCCTGGCCATGGGCTCGGGCAGGCAGGAGCAGCAGTGCCCACTCTTAAGGAGGTTCTCTGTGAGCCTAGGTGGGCGGGAGGGGGGTGCAGGAACGAAGCAGCAGACCGCGCCTCTCCGTGGCTGGGTCTTTGGGAGAAAACTGCACGGGCACGCACTCCCCTTTCCCACGCAGACGTTTCTGCTTCCAGTGTTTAACCAGTTGTTCTTTCGAGGTAGAACACGACCATCAAACGTGTAGCGGTGTGGACGGACACACAAGCACGTTCAGGGTGTTTACGGTTTTCGGAGTAGCCGCTGACTTATTTGCGTGCTGTTTCGTCTTTCTCATACGTTTTCACATGCTTCTGTCAGTTGCCTCCTCTCTGGTTAGGGCTAGGTTTGCCTGTGGGTTCTAGCGTACCCAAGTTAAAGCGGCTTACTCGAGGGACTTTCCTCTTCTCTCGTGCAGAATATCCTTGACAGGTGCTGCGTGGGTTTCCCAAGGTGGGAGTAGCAGATTCATTGTTTGACAGTTCTGGAGGCTACAAGTCTGAGACCGAAGTTTTGGCAGGGCCACGATCTGAAGTCTGGAGGGGAGAGCCCTTGCCTTTTCTAGGCCCTGGCGGTTGCAGCAGACCCTTGGTGGGCCTGGGCTTGAGCACATCCCTCCGGTCTCCGCCATGGGGCTGTTTCCTGCCTGTGCTTCTGACTCTGTTTTTCTCTTCTCTTCTTACAAGCATACCGGTCATATTGGACACAGGGCCCAGCATACGTCAGCATGACCACCCCTTAATTAATTCCTTCTGCAATGACCCTGTTTTCAAATAAAGTCACATTTGGAGGTGACTGAGGTTAGGACTTCAGGATAACTTTGCAGGGGGCGTAAGTCACTGGCTAGTTCGATCCTTGGTGGTGTCAGGGACGCAGACTCTTTCTTGGTGCTCCGCTGTGTCCTGGGCTGTGGGGGAGAGAAAGGTTCTGGGACATTGTTACTTTCCACTGGTCCAAGTTTAGTCTCATGGCTCCAGTTAGCTGCACGTGGGGGGGGGGCTGGGGAGAGAGGGCCTCCTTTAGACTGCCAAGGGCCTGCTAAAAATTGGGGTTTTGTTATCACAGAAGAATGAGAGCAGGTGTTGGGGACAGCGATCAGTCGGCCATGTGCGCACAGATTGGGGGGGTGGGGGCATGGGGGTGGTCTCAGTTGTTTATTCAGTTTCTGCACCGTTTATTCAGTTACTGCTTTTCTCATGTCTACCGTGTGCAGAGCAAGAGGAGATTTTCCTGTGTAGGGTGCTGTTGGATTTGCGGGGGTTCTCTGGACATGGTCACTCAGCACCAGCATTTGAACAGCTCCTAACTCCTGGGGAAAGTAGCAAGAAGTGGAAGATCCGGGGTTCCTGCTGCCCAGAGGGCATTAGCTAAGGGGAAAAGCCAAGGGCTTGTGAAAAGATGTTCACAGAAGACCTTTTTAAGATGTTTATAAAATACCCTTTTAAGCGACCGACACTTACCAAGCATGCTTTCTTTCGAGAGCAAGGACTTAAGTGATAGTAACGACAACCGGCGATAGGCCAACACCACTTGGGGAGAAGAGCCGGGTGTACTTAAGGCCCCAGCTCAAGGTCCCAGCAGATCAACAGCAGCAATGGGGCTTTCCACTGCAGCTGCGGCCCCTGGCCCTGTGTCCCTGCTGGGGCTCCTGCACCACCTTGATCCCCTGAGGTCCCAGGAGCGGCCCTGGTCCCGGCGTTCCCAGCCTGTTGCATGGTGCTCAGCACAGTCAATATTTATGGAATCATTTCCTGCCAACTCCTGTGGTTGCCGTTGGCAGCACAGAAGTAAAACAAGGAAAATGCCCAGGTTCTAAACGTGCAAAAGTTGGGAGCCCTATTTGCTCTTTGGCTGAACTAGTCCGCTCGTTGAGAAAGTTACAAAGATAGCCTTGTGGCCATGAACTCCAATGCACGGGGCCCAGCAGAAGTAACGCCTGCTTGAGTGTGGTTGGTAGGGTAATAATGTGGGTGTGATAATTTATAGTTTTAATTTGAACAGTTCACCTAAAATGCTGTATAGGTGCACTTGAGTGTGATATTGTCACAGAACGATATGCTTATAATTTTGTAATAAAAGGTTTTGTAATAAAAAAGGGGTGTTATTTGTGCCAGACCCTGTATATCTATAACTCATAGTATATACTATATAGACTGATATTGAAATTGTTTGGAATGAAGTTAAAGACAGTTAAGCCCTACTAGAGCCGCTGCATGGAAAAAACCAAATGAACTTTTTGGACCACCCAGTAAACAACTTAATTACTAATAGCCCGCTGTGAACGTGAATGGTGGATTTAACACACGTTTTGTATGTTATATGTATCGTACGCTGTCTTCTTACAGTGAAGTAACGTAGAGAAACGAAAATGTTACTGAGAAAATCGTCAGGGTGAGAAGGTAAACACCTTCACGGTGTTTCCAGAAAAAGTAATCTGCGTGTGAGCGGGCCTGTGCAGTTTGAACCCGCGTTGCCTGCAGGCAGCGGAACGTGTGTTACGTGGTGCGTTCTGATGTGAGCTGACACTTTAAATGCCGTCGGTGAGATGATACCTACCCCGTGTCAAGGTTTATATTGCAAATTCCCGGAAAGAGGTTGTGCTTGTTTGTGATTTCTGTGCCTGCAGTTTAAACAACCTGTGTTTCTCCCATTTTTCCAGGACTTTCTGTTGCTCGATGAGATAAAAGAGCACAGCGCTCCGCTGCCCTCAGACGGTAAAACGATAGTGCATGTACAAGATTTTACTGCTTTTTGGGATAAGGTAACAAATCCCCCATTACACGGTCGTGGCCGCTAAAAGGCAACTGGTGACTTAGAGTTTGGAGGGAATTAGGAGATTTTACACATGGTATTGCATGGGACTTGCTCATCTCCTGAGAGCACGTTACAGAAACTCTCAAAACCAGGAAGAACGTTGCAATGAATGGAGACTAAGCATAAAATCAGCCTCAGGCATTTGCCATGTTTTTTATTTCATTTTGAGCAGCACTTTCAAAGTATTTTTAAGCACATTTTGAACTTAACGTATCTGAGTTTGTAATGTAAGCATTGACAGGGTTAGCATGTACATTTTTTACCTTGATGGTTGCCAGACCATCTTACTACGTTCCGAATGGAGCCACTGTGTGGATCTGTGCTGGCAGGTGGGCTGGGAGCTCCCCTTGTCTGCATGGTCCCAGCTGCTTTGGTGGCAGCCGAGAGCAGCGAGGAGGCAGCAGGCGGGCATCGGAGGCTCCCGTGAGCCCCCGTCTCAGGGTGTCACTCTGTGACAAGCTGACAGCTGGAACTGGCAAGATCCCGTGGATATTTCCAACACTTGGTTTATTTGTGACATTTACACAAATGGGGAAAGAAAACAAAAAAGCAAAAAAAAAACTAGGGACCATTCTCCAAAAGTTCTCCCGCTTGCACACCAGGGCAGCCCCTTTTCTCCACACCCGTGTCACTTTTCTCCATGGCTCCGTGGTCCCGGGTGCACAGCCTGCTGTGTCAGCCCGGGTTAGCCAGGCAAACGGAACCCACACCGCAGGGGAGGCAGTTTCATGCAGGGCATTAGTCATGCAGGTGGCAGGGGAGGGGAGCCAGAGGTTAACAATGGCAAGAGCTAAACCAAGTCCCACCGCTGGGGCCATGGGGGCTTAGGGAGGAGAACTCAGGGGCCAAGAGGGCCGTGCTGTTGCTGCTGGCTCTGCAAAGATGATGTGACTGTCGAGGGAAGGCAGCTGGAAGCAGGTGGACGGACTGGTGGGTACCAGCTCCTCCCCATCCTGCCTCCCGGGCCTCAGACGGTGCTCTCCGAGGGCTGAGAGGGAGCTGACGCGCAAGTTTGCAGGCAGTGTGTAGCAGCTGGCAGTTCCCATCACAGCAAGGGAAGGTCAGGATCTGGGGCCTGAGCAAACAGGTGCCTGGCCAGCACTCATTCCCACCCCCATGCTGGTTCTCCCTTCACCAGTGGTCCACATGTCCTAACTGCAAACCAATGGTCAGTCCCCGACCTTTTTGGCACCAGGGACCAGTTTCGTGGTAGACAGTTTTTCCAGGAACTGGGGGGTGGGGGATGGTTTCAGGATGATTCAAGTGCATTACCTTCAAGCTTGCCTCCTGCTGTGTGACTTGGTTCCTAGCAGGCCCAGACCAGTACCAGTCCACAGCCTGGTGGTTGGGGGACCCCTGCTGGAGACTGTGTTTTCATGCCTGTGACTCTTACGTTTTGTGCCACCTGTATAGTGGTCACCTAGTTTTGTTTGTTTAAAGGTTTTATTTATTTAGAGAGAAGGGAAGGGAGGGAGAGAGGCAGAGGAACATTGATGTGAGAAACGTTGATTGATCAGTTGCCCCCTCCCCCACCTTACATGCCCCAACCTAGTGCTGAACCCACAGCCGAGGCATGTACCCCAACCAGGAATCGAACCAGTGACCTCTTGCTTTTTGGGACAATGCCCACCCCACTGAGCCACACCACTCAGGGCCAACTAGCTTTAATTCAGGGCCTGCCATCTCCAGTAAAGTAATACCGAGCATATAAAGCTACGTCATTGCCCCTTTTGCACCTGGAAGCTTGCATAGGCCTGCCTTACATAACCTGCCCTGCTGTAATGTGTTAGATTTACCTCCTGCTTTGTGCTGGTCATCATAATCCGTTGTTGAGCATTTACAGACAGCACTGTTAAAATTTATTGTAAAGATGCACTCTCTTGAATGCAGTGAGTTGGATGAAGCACTGAGGTAGCTAACACCCACTTTGGTATGACCTGTGACCAAATTTCTTTTGTACCCAATTATGCAACATTGTAAAATGAGCTGTTTTGTTCTTCCTTCAAGAATCTTAGCAACGTGTTCTCAGCCTTTTCTGCAGCTTGCATCGTGGTACAGGTCACCCTGTTCTGCTGTGCTAGCGTTGCCTGTGGATGCATTATGCCCCATGTAGGGGGTGCCCAGGGGGTGTCAGGTGAGGTAGCAGAGCCCCTGGGTGGGGGAGGGGCACGGACATGGGGGTTTGGAGAGATGCTGAGGCAAGGTGAAGTGCATGCTGGGTTTCGGTGTGGGAGAAAGATATAGGCGGTCTACCTGGTACCACTAGACAGCCAGGCAGATAGAGGGGGAAGGTCTCACTGACTGGCCTCTCACTCATGAAATGAATGGACTTGGTCTTTATCAAGTGAAAAGGGAGAGGTTGGTGGAGATTTCAAATTGTTAGTGGCGTGCAGGCCGGCGGTGTACCTATGTCGCCACCTTGTGGAGATGGATGAAATAAGTAAAGCCGGTGGTTATGGTTCTAAGGGATTAAACCCTCCCGTTCCGAACGTTCTGTTAAGTGTGTTATTATTAATGAGTTAGTGCGCATCAAGGAGTTTTCATTTCTAGAAGGTGCCTTGTCATTTGTACGACTTGCACTGTGCATCTAGAGCCATGGACATGTGGAAATGTGTTAAAAGAATTGGCCCTTCCTAAAGGCAGTGGAAAGCTGGTTCAAACCCCCAGAGAGGTGTGATTGGATGGAAAAGCACTCCAGGACACAGCATCTTAAAATAGGACGGAGAGAGATGTGGGTTATCGTAGCAATGACTGTTGTATCATTTTCTCCACTTGTTGCGGCGATGTGTGTTGCTTCACTGAAATGGGCGCTCTTTTATAAACTTTAATTTGCAGGCCTCAGAAACCCCAACCCTGCAAGGCCTTTCCTTCACTGTCAGACCCGGTGAATTGTTAGCTGTGGTTGGACCCGTGGGAGCAGGAAAGGTAAGTTGTCATGTCTTCTGGCAGCTTCGTGCCATGCCACATCCCCTATTCAGGTCTCAGGGTTGAGCCCGGATCGGTGTGGCTCGGTGGGTTGGAGCATCATCCCATACACCGCAAGGGCGCTGGTTTGGTTCCTGGTCAGGGCACAGGTTGCAGGTTCGGTCCCTGGTTGGGACACGTGGGAGAAGCCACTGCTCGCCATGTCTCTCACATCGATGTTTTTCCTCCTCACGAGTTTGAGGCGGGTATATCTAGAATGGCATTTCTCAAAGCACATTCATTTTGCAAGAAGGTTGCAGGGCCCGATAAATCCGGATGCTGCTCATTTTGTGTTTCTTCTTGGGACTTCCAGGAAGTCTGGAGGTTGTAAAGCCTCTTCCAGAAAACTTTAAATGCTTCCTCGGTCACATTGGTGCACACTTAGTAAATGCATTGCCGTGCACAGGGTGTGGGCCGGGAGTAGAAGAGACAGGCGGCGTAGGACCCAAACGCCTTTGCCCTCCAGAAGCGACCTGGTCATGGGCGAGACAGATGGATAAACAGCTTATTTCAGCTCCGTGTGGTGAGCACTCTGCTCATGGAGGCACAGACATATCATGTCTGTGCCGTCGTGACAGAGTTGAAGGACATGTGTGCACACCTGGCTTGTGTGTTCTGGAACAACAAAATACAGAAATCTACAAACAGGCTGTGAAAACGATGGGGACTATTTCTTTTAGGATGGATTTTCGCTCTTTGGAAACATGACGCACTTCAGAGTTCCTTTAAATAATCTTTTCTGGTGCATTGGATATGCAGGGTCCGGCAGAAGTAAGGCCTGCTTGAGTGTGGTTGGCAGGGTGATAATTGGGTGTCATCATTTATAGTTTTAATGTGAACATTTCACCTAGAATGTCACCTAGAATGTCCTGTGGTGTGCTTGAGTGTGATGTTATGTTACAGAATGACATGCTTATGATTTTGTAATAAAAAAGTTTATATTAAAGGGGCGTTATTTGTGGAAGACCCTGTATTTTGTACACGTACCTTTCAGGGAACAAGTAAAGGGTACCTTGTCGCTGGGACAAAGGCGTTGAACATCAGACGTGAAATACATGTCATTCCAGGTCACTCTGTTAGTTACGAATGTCGGACATCCTTAATTCGTCTTTGTTGAGTATAGCATGTCATTTGGGGCAAAACTTTTAGACAGACTGAGCTTGTTCCACTCTATTTTATTTTATTTATCTTATTAAAAGTTTTTTTTTCTTTTATTGATTCCAGGGGAGGGAGGGGAGAAAAAGAGGGAGAGAAACATCAATGTGAGATAGAAACATCGATCAGTTGCCTCTTAACACATGCCCCGACTGGGGAGTCAACCCACAACCCAGGCGTGTGCCCTGACTGGGAATTGAACCCCTGACCTTTTAGTGTTGCCAGAAGACGCCCAACCCACTGAGCCACACCAGCCAGGGCTATACTCTTACTTTATTAATAGCCCTTATCAGCCGTTAGTTCACCCTGACCAATAGTGTTACTTTAAATTTTTTTAATTGCACCTTCCAGGGCTGCACTTCCTCCCACTTAAGTGGCAGGACTGTGATGGTTTCCAAACGCCAGGGCCGGGCTTTGTCGCAGCGTCTTGTGTGTGCTGCCTGTAATGTGTGTTTGTTTGCGATCTGTTTCAGTCCTCGCTGTTAAGTGCTGTGCTGGGGGAGCTGTCCCCACGACAGGGACTCGTCACCGTGCACGGAAGGGTCGCGTACGTGTCCCAGCAGCCCTGGGTGTTCTCAGGAACTGTGAGGAGTAATATTTTATTTGGGAAGAAATATGAAAAGGACCGATACAAAAAAGTGATAAAGGCTTGTGCTTTGAAAAAGGTGAGTGACAACTTTCGAGTTGCGTCTGCTTGAACCTCAAATGGCAAAAGTGACATTGGTTGACTCTCCAAGGGTTGTGAAAAGTTTTGTTTTTCGTATGAAAAATGCTGGGATGCTGTTTAGTACTTTCAGCCGGCCTTAGGGGCTAGTGAACGTGCGCACATGCGCAGTAATCCCCGATCTGATCCTGATGTCCACAGAACGCCTTTCTCCTCTGGGTTTATTTCGTGAAGTTTTATTGACTTAACCTTTTTCAAACGGACAATTACAAAATTTTGCAAAACTAGAGACAACGGTGTGAGGAGCCGGCCTGCACGCTTTCCCAGCGTCAGCCCTGGCGTTTGGTGACCGGTCTTGTTTCGTCTCCGTCTCACTCTGCTCCCCCCACCCCCCAGCCCAGAGTGCCCGGAGCAGACCCCAGACTCATGTTGGTGCGCTTGTCAATGTTTCATTAGTTATCTCTGAAATACAAAAACAAGCCTTTGAAAAACACCGTTGCATCTTCACACCTGAAAATGACCAAAATTCCCAAATAGCATCCATGTTCTGGTTGGTATTTGCATTTCGTCACCTCACGGGGAAGTCCCGGTGACTGTCGGAGTTGACTCAGACCCCACACAGGGCCCACGCTTTGCACTTGGTCGGTCCGTCTCCTAGGTCCCTTTTGTTCTACGGATTTTTTCATTCCGCTTTGTTTTTGACTTGCGATTTATTTAAAAAAAAAAAAACCAGAATGATTTAAAATTTCTTTTTCCTACTGCATCGGTTCACAAGGAGAGAGACTGTGTTCAGAAATGTCACTGTGCTTCACAGAAAAGGGCAGGATGAAATGTTCAATTGCACATTGAGATTTAAATAAAATTAACGAATGATGAAAACCAAACTTACCTGGTAGGGGAATATAATTCAGCCACAAGAAAGAGAAAGATGCTGATAAATACCATGTGACTCGATTTGGGTTATAAAAGTCGGTGAATAGTGGCCACACCCACGGCTCTCCATGGGGTCCGCTTGGCATGGTCTGGACTCCCGACTGTTCTCTGTGCGGTTCGGAAAAGGCGGGGCAGACGTCCCACGGTGTGGTACAGGAGGCTCCACACCGGCTTTGGGAGGAAGCGGTGAGGTTGCCTGAACAATGGCTTAGACAGCATAGATTGTATCAGGTGAGTAACATTTCATGATGATGCAGGTGAAACATAATGGCTGGTTTTAATGGGCTTTTGTTTCTTTTTTTCCTGGGTTGTTGTTAATGAGAGATGGCGTGTTTTGAGAAAAGCCATCAGGTTAGCATAGTGAGCTAGATTTTTATGAAGCGGTCTATGTGCTCTTTGAGGGAAGAGGGAAAACAGATGTGAAGCAGTAATAACAATGGTGCCCGTTTATTGAGTCCACGTGCCAGTCACTTTTGGGTGCACATGAAGGTGTGGGAGCGTTCAGTGTTTTGCCTGTGACTTTGGTGTTTTCATCCTCATTTTATCATTGGTAAACTTGAGGCTTAGAGAGACAAGATGAGTCACCTAAACATTGGCAGCTCGGGTTCAGATCCGCTCCTGCACGACTAGGTTCTATGCTTTCCCATGGTGCCTGGCTGCCTCTTAATTGAGAATGAATATAAGGAAGCACTATTTTAAAAAGTGGGTGGTTGATGAAGGTGGAATGTGGGATGTGGAATAAACAGACCTCAAACATTTTCTCTCTACCTCAGTCAAGTTCAAATCCCTGATGTCCAGATTAGACTCCATAGACCTAGGCCAGCATCTGGCTCTTTCTTTGCAGGACCTCTGCCTTTCTCTGGTCATAGGTCAGCCCCATGTTTGAGCATCTGTAGAGAAAAGCAGGTGTGGGAACAGTGGCTGTCATTCAGCATTTCCCCCAGGACCGACACCTTTGCCACCGCCTCGTGGGCTGCCTGGGCCAGTGATGGCAGCTGTGTCCTGGGGCTGTGCCCACCCTCGGGTGTCTGTGTGGCGCACGGACCACGGAGGGAAGGAGGCCCTTGCCAGGTTGGTCTGCACAGTGGTTCTTCTGTATATTGGTGGACGTACAAACATGGACAGTTATCTTGTTTTGCCTGACACAGGGACAGGAGTCAGGGCTTTGGTCGGAAGGGAGCCCCGGGGTGGAGGGGAAGGAAAGAACAGAGCTCTGGCCCTTGCCCGCTGCCCCTTTGTTACCTGCTTGGGCCTCTGATATTTCTGCTACAAAATGCGGATATTGAGTCAGAAGGTCTCTAATAGGTTTGGCTGCCACTCCGAAATGCCGGCTGTGACTCTGGTTAGCAAGGGGCCACACATTCTTTAGGACACCAGGGAATCACTTAGTGAGTTGTGAGATCCTTTGCTTGCCTCCTTTTGGAACCCACGTGTCAGTGGGAGGGCACATGTCTGCCCCAGGTGGTTGGGGGCATTCTGGAATGACGTTGGCCTGCAGATCCAGAGATTGCATATGCGGTAGGAGGGACAGGCCCAGAGAGTGGCTCCAGGTTTCTGTCTTCGTTTCCTGGGTTGTTAAATGGGGGCGGTATAGGGTTATTGTGAGACTACAGAAAACGCCTACAAAATGCAAAAGCGCCAGCTTTCTAGTAAATGATGGCTGTTGTTGTTACAGCCTTTTTCTCTGTCCGCTTCCATACCTCCATGTAAGTATAATAAAGATTTCTCCTTAGCTTACCCCCCAAATCCTGGAGGGAAAGTAACATTTCTTAGATTACATAGTATTAATAACAACTAAGATATAATTGATCTAATTGAAGTAAACTTTTAAGTTCATTGAGCTGAAAACATTTCTACAATGAAATAGGAAGATAGGAAATAATCACATGTAGCAACATCGATTGAGGCCGACACATGCTCAGTGACATCTTGGTGAGTTACGGAACATCGTTTAGGAAACAACTCTCTCACATCAGGCGCTGTGGGAGGCGTGACAAACTCCAAGATGCCAGGGCCAGGCAGCTCTGGGGCTGCGTCTGTTTCTCTGTTTATCAGGTGTGTGATTTTGGCTAATTGTCTGACCCCTACAAAGCCTCAGTTTCCTCCTCTGAGAAGTGGGTCTAATATAGTTGTCCCTCAGTGTCTGTGGGGGATTGGTTCAGGGACCTCATCCCCCACCCCCCACCCATGGATATCAAAATCCCTGGATCCTCAAGTCCCTCATGTCAGATGGTGTGGGACAATGTGGACAGTTGGCCCTCTGCCTTCATGGATTCCCAAGCGTGTTTGGAAGTTTCTGTTTTCTGTCCGGAATTGATTTAATCTGCAGATACAGACCGGGGGCTGCAGAGGCCGGACTGCTCTTACTGTGCAGCGTGTTGTGTGGATCAGAGAGAATCAGTGTAAGGTGTCCAGAACCGAGCTGGGCCCACAGATCTTACCCTCCAGGAGCGGACTGATGGGGAGAGAAGCTGTGTACATGCACACAAATTGTGAAGCAGAAGAAGACGGGTCCTTCGTGAGAAATGTGAACAAAAGTCTTAGGAACCAGGAGAGAGAGAGAGAGAGAGAGAGAGAGAGAGAGAGAGAGAGAGAGAGATGACTTTCTCACTGGGGAAACTCAGGGGTGGTTTCCTGGAAGACAGTGTTGGAGCGGGGCCTGGAGAGGTGGCCAGACTCTTCCTGACAGGAAGGGCAGCTCCAAACTGAGGAGGATCTGTGAACAGAGCCTCCCTGGGCGCCTGCTGTCGACCCTGCCGTCCCCACTCCATCCCCTGGGCCTCACCTGTGGCCCTCATGACTCTTCCAACAGTCTGCCCAAGGATGGTTCTGCTGGGAGTCTCAGCCATCACCAAACGCCCTGGGCGTGTTTCTGACCCTACGGCATTAAACCCCAAAGCCATTCTCTGATTTTCCTCAGGCTCCTGTGTCTGATGTTCAGTGAAAGCTACTGTGGGTGAAATAATTGGTTACACTTAACTGAGAGTTAACGTAAAAATACCTCCTTGTCATTGGGGGGAATTGTGATGTATGCTCAACTCAGGCTTTCCCCTCTAATACAGTGACTTTTAAACATTTTCCTCTTCAGGACACATGTACACTAATTACTGAAATTCCATGGCACACCGAATCATTTGTTGTCAATCTGACCAAAAAATAGGTATAATTTTGATTCACACTGGGGGGCTATTGTTGTGTCGGCTGTTGTCATTTTTTCCTGGACAGTCTAAGGGAAGAGAGGTCAGGGCCCCAGACTAAACAGTCAGGTATTGCATGTTTTTCAGAGTCTTGCGGCGCACTGATTCAAAGTCGCTGCCCTAGCCAAATCAGACAACCACAGTTAGGAAATTAGTCTGACTCCGGTGTTCCTTCAGATTCTTTGAAATGTTTTTCCCATTGCACGCTGGTCTGTAAATAGATTTCAGAGTCAACAAACACACTCAGAGTCCCACCAGACTCGGAGAGAGCCTGTTTCTTACTTCCTCACTGTGGTACATGAATGAGTGGCGTGTCAGTGCCCTTTCTAGAAAAAGACCAAGATTGCCATGCTACACCACGGTTTTATTTTGAGAAGGGAAGCAAAACGATGTGATATCCAGGCATGCAAACGAAGAATACTTTTCCAGGACTGTCCACAGTGAAACGGGGGCCCAGTGCACTGCCTCTGTGTGTGTGTGTGTGTGTGTGTGTGTTCCCAGGAGGCTGGGGACCGAGGTTAAAATGGCTCACTGTCTTTTTTCCTGAAAACCAAAGGCAAGAGATGGTTCTAACTTCTTAGCTCAACAAAGGAATAATAGGAAATAATGAATTTTTATGATGGAGCCATTGCTGTCTCTCATTTGATGTCCTTCAGGTGAGCTTTGAGCATGCAGGGACTCTGACATTGCGTCTTTGTGGGTGTCAGAGATGGGTCACGATGCTAATACTCCGTTTCTCTTCTTCTTCTGGTGGCGTGCTTTGCCTGGTGTGATTCACGCTGAAGCAGGAAGTGAATGAGGTCCCACTGTTGGCTTGGTCAGGAAATAGTAGCAAAAATTAATTCGTGTCCTTTCTCCGTTTGTAGAGGCTGTTCATACACTCACTCTTGATTCTCACAGCATCCTCGAGTCAGGGATTCTTGTTTCTGCAGCACACTTTGTGGGAGAGGAACACGAGACTTGGGGAGATCCCCATGAGCTGCTTGCTTTCTCCTGCAAGCTTGCCAAAGTAGAGACAAAGGAAGGAAGGCTGCGTTTGCAGACGGGGGTTGCTGTGTGTTCTAGTGGATGCTTGTTTGTGCCGGGATCCACGTAGCAATAATTGTAGGTAATCTAATCAAAACTGTTTGGTACAGTGATGTGTGATTCAAACCTGATTGTTCTCCTGTCATTTTAGGGGTGTTCTTGTCATCCTTTTTTCTAGGTACTGTGGTTTGTCCATTTATTTCTTAAATACTACCCAAATATAATTTTTGATAGATTCCCATGTTCTCAAATCAAGACTTCTCATTTTTCTTAGCTTTGAGTTTTTCCTGGCTTGCATGGGACAAGCATCTGCTTAGTCCAGCCGATCCCCTTGGCGTCCCTGGAACAGACTTTGTTTTTTCCTGCTCAGGCTGCTCTTCCTGCTTTTATTTCTTGTACAGATCTTGTCTGTCACTCTGTCATTGTGCCCTAAGTATCACTGTGAAGACATGGGTCAGGTGTCGTCCCTTCTCCGGAGCTGAGGCTGAAATCAGTGCAATGGCTAGTTAAGAATCTTTTTCTTTCTTTTCTTTTCTTTTCTTTTCTTTTCTTTTCTTTTCTTTTCTTTTCTTTTCTTTTCTTTTCTTTTCTCTTTTCTTTTCTTTTCTTTTCCTTTTTCTTTTCTTTTTTCTTTTCTTTTCTTTTTTCCTTCCTTCCTTCCTTCCTTCCTTCCTTCCTTCCTTCCTTCCTTCCTTCCCCTCTCTCTCTCCCTCCCTTCCTTCCTTCCTTTCCTTTCTAAAACAAGATTTTATTTATATATTTTTAGAGAGAGGGGACGGGAGGGAGAAAGAGAAGGAGAGAAACATCAGTTGCCTCTTATATCTGCCACACACGGGGGACCGAACCCGTAACCCAGACATGTACCCTAACTGGGGATTGAACCCACGACCTTTCACTTTGAGGAATGACACCCAGCCCACTGAGCCACACTGGTCAGGGCCAGACAGACTCATTTCCTGATAAAACAAGTCCTGTGCCTTTGCAAGCCAGGTGTGTGCCACCAGCTATCACACTTGTACCTCTAGCACAGACCTGAATTGAGACTGGCACACCCACCTGCAGCTTGTCGTCACTGGTACTTACTTCAGCTTGCCCGTGGCCAAAACCTTGACTTTACCCCCTAACCCTGTGTCCGTCATCTTCTGCAGCTCCAGAGGCTCTTTCCTTCACTGTGCTGAATTCATTGTGCCCACAATACCTGATGTGTAGTCAGTGTTCGGTAAATATCTGTTAACATGGTTAAATGCATCAACCCTGTGAAAAACTACAGGATGGAAACAAAGTACCCTGAGAGTTTATTTGAAGGTGCAATATTACAATTTAGTCACCATGAAATATGTCCATGGCTGTTGGTCAGATCTGTGCATGAAGAACTGAGGTTAAACGTTTAGGACGACAGTGAAGGGACACATTTTAAGGTTTTTTTTTCCTATTTCTGTTTAGGATTTGGAGCTTCTGGAGGACGGAGATCTAACTGTAATAGGAGATCGGGGAGCCACACTGAGTGGAGGGCAGAAAGCCCGAGTTAACCTTGCCAGGTAAGTCACATTTTGGTTGACATCCTGCACATGCCTCTTCTACTGCTTCCAAGGACAGGGAACGCGCAGCCCCTGCCCACTGGGTGTGGGCACTGTTAGTCTTGGATTCTTTCGTTGGCTCTTGGAATAAACATCATCTGAATTGTTGAACACTGTTGTGATTCAGTGATGAGCTCCAGGGACCGGAAGCGTTCTTCTCTCTGATATCTCTTTCCGTTTCCTAGAGCGGTGTATCAGGATGCAGACATCTACCTTCTGGACGATCCCCTCAGTGCGGTAGATGCAGAAGTTGGCAAGCACTTGTTCCAGCTGTGAGTCTGCTCATGTTTTATGTTCTTCCTGCTTTCTGAGAACCCTGTGCAGCGCAGCCTTTTGCCTCAGGAGATTGAGTGTGCTCTGCTTTGATGTCCCTCTTTCCCCTTCCTTCCCGCCACACAAGACCCACTGTAGAGAAATTTTGCACAAATATGGGGATCAAGATGTACAAGGACCGGAAGGGGCTTACAGTGTGTAGAGGCGAGTGGAGTACATGCTTTAGGGAGTTAAAAAATAAAAGGCAAATTTTGCAAGTCTCCCCGCCCCCCCGCCAACACACACATTTGCAGTTGATAAGCAAGACACTGTTGATGGATGTGGACCCCAAAACAAGAAGGACAATGCTCAGGTTTTAAATCTGCAGGTGGGACTCAGTGACCTGGTACTCGGCTGCCACTTCTTTTCTTCCTCTGGGGCTTTTGGCATGGTGGAAGCCGTGCTTTCAGTGGCGGCATTGATCTTCCACGGAAAGGCCTTGTTGGTTTCTGCTTGTCATTCTGCGGGTTGGAAGTTTAAGAATGATTTGTTCTGTAGCAGGGTGCGGCTTCCATCATTGCATACTCACCAGTGTCGGGTTAACTGGAATCTGAACCTAGGATTCTAGACTTTGGCTTACCTCCTGCCTCCTCCACTTTGTGTTTCTGGAATTGGTGTTCTTTGGCTTTTGCGTAGGCCCTGAGCCACTGAACTAGAACAATCTGAGTCTCTTTTCTGTGTTTACAATAACTTAACGTGTGCTGATGGACACTTCCTACACAGTCTAGGCAGGCCTTTTCGAAAGTGTCGTGAACTTGCTTTTGCTAAAACAGCATCCACATCTGCCCCACAGTTACCTTGCTGCCATTTACCCTGGGAAAGCCAACGAACCCTTTCAGTTGCACGTGTAGAAGGCCTACTGTGCACCCTGAGATAGAGGCCCTCACACGCGTGATTGCACAAACATCCTACTTTACGAAAGGAGGGCAGTACGCCAGAGAGGGTGCAGAGCCATACTGGGCAAAAGAAGGGAGGGCAGGAAGTTCAGGTCTCCTTTCGGCCCCTAAGGAATTTGTCCCTCCTGGGAGTTTGTCAAGACAAAAGTGTGGCTCACCTCAAGGCTTACAGGGCTTTGGTAAAGGATTACAGATGCTGAAAGGAAGTAGACGTGTGCAGCTGTAGGCATTCAGCTTGGATCAGAAAGCTCCCTGTAGACGGGGCTTGGTGGGAAGCACCCTGTGACCGGCAGGCGGAGAAGGGTGTCAAGACAGTGCGTAGACTGGGTGGTTTATAGACGGTATGAATTTACTTCTCTCAACTCTGGGGGCTGGGAAGTCGAAGGTCAAGGCAGATGTGGTGTCCGAGGAAGCACCCCCTGGTCATCTTCTCTCCATGCGCTCACGTGGCGCAAAGGGAAAGGCACTTCTCTGTGGCCGTGGCCTCTGTAAGGGCACAAATCCCATTCACAACAGCTCCCCCCAACCCCCACCAAAGACCCACCTCCAAAACTATCCCAAAATGTATGAATTTTCAGAGGCACAAACATTTGGTTCCTAGCAGGCTGCTGTCACAAAGGATCACAGACCAGGGGAGCTAAACAACAGAAAGCCTATTTTTCTCACTGTTCCAGAGGCTGGAAGTCCAAGACCAAGGTGTTTTTAGGTATGGTTTCTCCTGAGGCCTCTCTCCTTAGCTGCGGATGGCTGTCTTCCTGCTCTGTCCTTACTGATCTTTGCTCACTGCCGTCCCCCCTCCCTGGGCCCCTGATCTGTTCTTCTAAGGAAACCAGTCAGATTAGATTGGGGTTGATCCTCATGGCCTCATTTTAACTTCATCACCATCACCAAATTCTAAGGTAGAGGGGCTTAAGGCATGGACATGAGGATTTGGGGGGGAGGTGGGGAAGGTGAACAGTTTATGCACAACAGGTCCTAAATGGTGAAGTAAAGAGATTCGAGCAGAGTCGGCAGTGTGAGAGCTAGATGGTGTAAAGCAGTACAGTAGGAGCTGGGATTTTAATGTTTTTTATGGTTTATTTATTTTTAGAGGGGAACGGGAGGGAGAAAGAGAGGGACAGAATCATCGATGTGTGAGAGAAACATTGGCTGCCTCTCTCAGGCCCCCAGCTGGGGACCTGGCCCATAACCCAGGCAGGTGCCCTGACCAGAAATTGGACCCCTGACCTTTCACTTTATGGGGTGACCCAACCAACCAACTGAGCCAAGCCAGCCACTAAGCACGGGCTGCCGGGCGGGTCCCCCAACATTTCTCCACTAGAGCGTGGATGTAAAATGTGCTTTTTTACTGGAGTGATGAAAAATTCTGGAGATAGACTGTGGTGATGGTGAAAATGGTGTTTTATTTCTCATAAACTTTGTCACAATTTAAAAACAGCACGTAGTACATTGAGTGTTTCAGAGTGCAGATGGCAGGGCCAGTGGACGTTTGGCTTGGCCTCTGGCTGCGTGAGCTGACCTCTCTCCTTCACACCTTCCTGTCTGTGACTCAATGGATTTTCCCGTAGGCTGAGGAGCACCTTGTGGCTTGTACTGAGTTCAGCGACAGGGCCTTGGTGCCGACACAGGTATTCCCCACTCCCATCCTTGGTGGCGTCCACAGTGGCAGCTCAGCCTCCCTGCTCCCCGGACTCCACCTTGAACTCCTTTTTGTGTCTGCACAAGTTTTGCATCACGTTGGGAACCATTTCTGCTGGCCACTGCATTCGTGTCCCTAGGAGAAAAGGGGCGGGGTTTTAATTGCAAAGTATCAGTGTGCTTATCACAAAAGCTCTCCCAAGTCCTTCGAGCACAGGTATTTATAAAGTCCTCTCGCACCTTTCGGGTTTAACGACGTTGGATATACACTTGATGGGAGCAAGCTTGTTAAAATTGTTGTTTGCTAATCAGAACCACGTTCTTTAGGGAAACTTCGGGCCGGGCACACGAATGCAATTTAGAAAATCACTCAGCAGCAACTGGAGAATGTTCTCAATGAGTCAGAAAATTGGATTGAACAATATGCGATGAAAGATGGCAGTCATGTTGAAGCTTAGTAATGTGAAGTGTTTTGTATTAAAAGTGAATGAATTACGCTTTTACTTGCCATTAACAGTTTACTGCAGTCATGAATCTATACCCAGGGTTATTAAGGTCTGTGAGTTCTACAAACTAGTAGATGTCGTAAACGTTAAGTGGATTCTATCACATCCAGAAGGTTAGGGACTCTTAGGTTAGTGATGTCTATCCAGTTTGTTTCTAGCCACGGATCCATGGGGTATTTTAGAAAGCCCCACATCACCAGGCGCCCCCACCTCCTGCGTCATGAATTCTTCTGGTCTAATCAGATCTCCTGTCCTGCTGCCTCTTCAGTTGCTCCTCCCTGCCCCAGGCCTTCACTGACCCCCCTACATGTTCAGGATGCAGCTCAAAGTCTTGGAACGGCGAGCAAGGTTCTTTGCATTCTGCCCCTGTTCGCCTTTCCAGCCTTTCCTCACACAACCTCAGTACACATTCCAACCACGCTGTCTTCTTCTGTGCAGTATTGTGAGTGAGGTGAGCCCTTTCTCATAACTGTCTGTCTGTGTGGACACTGTTCCTTCTGTCCAAGAGCCAGGGGACAGTGTGCCAGGGCAAAGGAGAAAGAGGAAGGACACCAGTGCCACCTTTCTTCCTGTCCCTCCTAGCCCCCCAGGGGGAGTTGTGAGCTTCCTGTCTTCCTACATTGCTCAAGGGGGTGTACTTGATCCTTACACCTGCCCACCCCCACCACAACTGTGAATGCATGATAGCACCTTTGCACAGCCTGTTTCTGTCCCAGAACCACAGCACCTGCTGTGCCTCCTTCCACGATGCTTCCCCAGATATCCTCATGGCTCACCTGTCCCCTCCAACTAAGAGAGCAGCCCCAGCCCTCCCTGTGCTTCATCTTTGTAGCCTGCATCACGGCTCTGTGGTGCATTTTCTGTGCTTATTTACCGTTTTCCTCTGTTTGATCCAGAGCATCGTTTGTTTTCTTGACCAGGAGTTGTATCCTTGGCGCTTAAAACAGTGCGGGCACCTCAACAAATGTGAAGGCTTTGACTGTCTTATTTTACTTTTTATTTTCTTTTATTTATTTATTTTTAGAGAGGGAGAGAAACATCAATGTGTGGGTGCCTCTTGCACGCCCCCAACCAGGGACCTGGCCTGCAACTCAGGCATGTGCCCTGACTGGGAATTGAACTGGTGACCTTTTGGTTTGCAGGACAACACCCAACCCACCGAGCCGCACTAGTCAGGGCAGAAATTTTTACTCTTTTTAATAAAAAGCATAATGTAGGAAACATTTAAAGCTATCAACTTACAATATCATTATAATTGTGTTACCTAATCCATGAGGGGCTGTTGGGAAGAACACGTTTGACAACTTTTGAGGTGACACATCTCAGACATATCAGCCTACCCGATCTGATGAACACCTGCCTTCAGGGATCAGTGGAAGGTAACTTTGAATTAAGATAAAATACTTCCACTAAAAGCTTTACTAGTAGGCTGGACAAGAGCCAAACAGAGCCATGTCAAAAGGGAAAAAGTAATCCTTCTGGACATAGACAGTGAAGTGATAGTATATGCATCTACACCCTGGGGCCTTGCTTCTGGTCATGTGACCAGTCTCCAGAGTGTCCCCTTAGGACTTTTCTATCCTGACTCCAAAGCAGATGGCACCTACGGGTTACAGGAAGAGTGGAGAATGGAGCTAGCATTTACTAAGCGGGTTATTGTTTTTATTTCCCAGAGCATATCTGTGAGTTGACATTAGCCTTATTTTGAGACAATCAAACTGAGATTCCGAGAGGGTTAGTAGCTCGCCCGGCATCATTGGGTGAAGGCAGGGTTTGGACTCTAGTCCAGGTGCCTCCAGAACTCATGATCTGACCTAGCTCAGCAGGGAGAGTTGAGGCCCTGTTCCTGAGGTTTGCTCAGTGTGTGACTCGTGCAACCAGAGGGTGTGCCCAGAGCCCTGGCTGCGGTCCTTGGGGCCTGGGACCAGCTACTCTCTTACCTGGAGCGGGTGCCGACCATCAGAGATTGCAGCTGGGGCTGAGTTCCCAGGGGACTGCATTTAAATGTTGGAGCACTTTGAGGGGCTACTGTAAAAAGAAACACAAAACTTCAAGGTTGAATGCGGAAGCAGGTCTCCACTAGGAGAATCGGTGCATCCTTTGAGTCACTGGGTGAGTCCACTGTGATACGGGCGTTCGGTCCCGCACTTTCATCTGCATATGCGGCCGGTTTTCAATCCTAACAACAGATGACGAGCTTCCCAGATGGGACGGGGAATAATGTAGGGTCTCACTGAAGCCACACCAACATTTACCTTCTATCTAATATTGTTTAGGAGAAGCGTCTAAAAAAATGCACTCTGGAAAAGGTTCCTGAGAATCTAAGACTTTTTTTTTTTTTGCTTAATATGTATACCATAAATCATAAATAATCACCCAGGAAACTAAGAAAAAAATGCACACATTTTAACATCATAGCCCCCTCTTTCTCCTCTTCCTACACGGCGATAAAATAATCAGTATTTCCGTTGGGTCAGGTTGTAGAATCTTGCTGTTGCTCAGTTGTTTTTCATCACCAAGTACATATAAACTGTTAAGCAGAGTTTTACTGGGGAGAAAAGCAATGCTTAGCAGCAGCTGCCCTTCCGCACTGGACCGCTTTTTAGAATTTCTCTGTGGAGCCAGGCTCAGCTCTGCTGCTGGGGAATTCGAGGACCCCCTTGGCTTCATTGATTTGTGTTTGTAATTAGTATTAGTATCTACGCTACAGATCTTCGACTCCTGTGTTGTCTTTGTCTCCTCCTGTTTTCAAAATGGACGTTTTCGGAGCGCCCCGCTGATGTGTTTTTGCATACTGTCCCTCTTCCCTTTGTAGGTGTATCTGTCAAGCCTTGCATGAGAAGGTCACAATCTTAGTGACTCACCAGTTGCAGTACCTAAAAGCCGCCAGTCAGATTCTGATCTTGAAAGATGTAAGTAATTTCCAGGAGCCTGTGCAGCGTGCTCGTTCGCGGGCGTGTTGCAGGCCAGGCCTCCCAGCAGGTCACCGTCCTTGGAGTCCTTCTGCCTCCGTTTTTATCTTTTTTTTTCTCCGAGCTGATGCCCGTGCCTTTGAGGATGCTTCCAAAGACATGTAGATGGGTCACCATTACCTCCTAAGCCACACACCCTAAAGTACAATATATCAAGCCGCCACCTCAGTTTTAGATCATGACTGTTTCAGTGAAATTGTTAAGGATAATGATGATTCCTCATTTAGAACTTTTTGTTTTCCTCCTGCATGATTGAAGTCGAAGTCCGCTGTTTGGGAAGGAGAGATATGAAGACATGTGTGTGTCCATTTGATTGTTCTACGCAGTTTCCCTAAAGAGTGTCTTCTACTGATAATGGAGCGTGGGGGCCTAGCCGAGCGCCCCCTCCCCCATCAGAGACACCCACACGCCCTGTGTACTTGGTTGCTAGTCTCGCTGCCCTGAGACGTGTGAGACCCTGCGCAGCTGTGGGATGAGCAAGTCCCTGCCGTCGGGGTTTCCATCCTCCTGGGGATAGATGGGGTGACAGCGACAGAGGGTGGGGCTGATGCCATGACTGCCCCCTCACACTGGGGTGGGGCCTCAGTCACAGTGGGGGTGGTAGCGGGGCAGGGATGCCTAAGGTCGGGTCCTGCGGAAGGGTCTGTCCTGGAAGGAGCCCCAGGAAGGAGCCCCAGGAAGGCCAGTGTGGCTGAGGCAGAGTGAGCGGGCAGATGGGCCAAGAGCAGCAGGTGGGCAGCAGGCCAGGAAGTGCGTAGGAAGCCACTGACCATCCAGAGTAGAGGCCTGTGCGGTCTGATGCATGACTTTAAAAGACCCCTTTGAGGTTCACTGGAGGGGTACCCGCAGAGACAATTAGAAGTCTCAGTAAAGTTCAGAAGGCGGAAGGGTGGGCTCAGGCTAGTTTTGCTTCAGTTCCTAGAGCTGCCACAGTGAAGTGACCAAACCGGGTGGCTTAAAACAGAAATTCAGCGTCTGCGTGCTGGAGGCTGCAGTTCAGAGTCAGGGTGCTGGCCGGGCCATGCTGTCCCTGGACGCTCTGGGGAAAGCCCTTCCCTGCCTCTTCCTGCTTCCGGGGTTCTGGTGGCTTTTGGATGCAGCACTTCAGTCTCTGCCTCTGTTGTCACATGGTGTTGTCCCTCTCTCTGAGTCTCCTTTCTCTTCTCTTTATAAGATCATCAGTCATACTGGATTTAGGGCCCACCCTGCTCAATAACACCTACAAAGGCCCTATTTCCAAGTGAGGTGACATTCACAGGGTTCACGTCTAGGACTTGACCACATCTTTTAGGGGGCCACCATCCGACCCACGACAGCTAGCGTGGTTGGTGGGGTGGAGGTTATGAGAATAGTTAAGGCTTGGTGGTTGTCGCGTCTCTCGTGGGCTTGTTGGCTTTTGTGCCTCTGCACCTCCATCCTTAACCCTTGTCTGTTCTGACAGGCTCTTGGAGTTTCTGCCCTAAGAAAGGTTGTGAAAGGGCAGTTGCATGTGCTGACTCCCCACCACTGCTCCAGGGATGAGGAGCTCAGATCCCTCAGACTTCAGAACAATTACGTTCACGTGCATAGGGGTGGGACTAGTGTGGCAATATTGTGAGGACAGACTCAGGACAGGAGAACAACCTGTTGAGCGAGTCCCTAGATGTTTTGGGGATCCCCTTGCTTCTTTTGAGGACATCACCCCCAACATTAATACTATCCAGGCACTTGTCTCCTGGTGAGCACCCCTGGGTGAGTTGGGTTCATCCTTACTATTCCGTTGGTCCCTCTTGTCACACCAGAGAGGGGTCGGCTGCCCCCTTGTCCCCTCTTGGAGTTGCCAGGGCTTGGCTGCTGAATAAATTGCTCTCTCCGCACCCTTAGCTGTTTCCTTGTGCATCTCACAGATACTAAGTAGGAAGCAGTAATTTCATGAGATGAGATGTGTGAATTTTGCCTCCCGAGTGGAACAAGACACAGTATATCATGAAGGGTTATCTAATTTGCAACATCAAATGGTTCCCGGAAGCTTCATTGGGTTTCTCTCCATGGGCCTCCTGGGGGGACGGGATGAGTGGGAGGCCAGGAGGGCTGGGCCGTTTTTCTCCCGACCTGCCCTAACTGGGGCTGCCCTGCTCTGATTTGTTTTGCATCCCGGGATTTTGCCTCATATCGTGTTTACCATGGAGTAAACCCGCCAAGTCTTGCTCCACAGGGTGAGAACATAGTGAAAACATCTGTGCATTATTTTACACAGCTTTGTAAGGACAGGAAACTTTGGGACAAGGTGTCCCATGTAATTAAAAACTATTTGATTGGCTGGAACTTCAGCAGTTGCCTGGTTTGGGAAGGCCTAGGTGGCCGCTCGTGACGGTCCCCAAGTTTCGTTTTCTCAGGTTCGAGTGCATTGACTCCAGGTTAGGGCTGGTGTCCTTGTGTAGGCTGCTAAGGCATTAGCACCACCTCTAACAGCCTCCTTGTTTAATTACTTTAACCTGCGGAATGTTGAACTTGTAGTTGGGAACTTCCCCAGTTTTGGGGGCAGTTTCAGAATGAAGACCATGAAGATGCAGCTCACGGGTTCTGTGTCCAGGGCTCGTTCCCACAGGTCTTGTCACGGTAGGGCACATGATACAATGACAGTGGCTGGCAAAGATTTGATGAGTGACTTTTACCTGTGCAGAAGTGCCTGTGCCTACCTGCGTTAATCTTGGTCCCCCGCCCCCCCCCAACCCAAATATCCTCCCCAATTGATACCGTTCTTTTAAATGTAAATTCTGCTCATTACATGAGCCTCATCTCAATTGCAGTGTTGTCTAAAAAGACTTCTGATACTCCTGCCAACATCTATACTGTTGGCTTCCTTGAAGGACTGTGGCCGTTAATGTCATAACCTCCATTTGCAGCGCATGGTCACCTGTTTCTTTATATCGCTCAGCACATGACACAGGGTGTAGCAGAGACAGTCTGTTTCTAGTTGAATTGAACTAGATTTGTCAAAGTCAGAATTCCAGGGCGAAGGATATTTTTCTTCTGGAAATCACAATTGAAGACCAGTTACCTTTTCTTGATTAGTATTATTAAATGCAAATATGTCTCTCTCCCCTTCTTTATTTTTATTTTAGGGCAAAATGGTGCAAACGGGGACTTACACTGAGTTTCTGAAATCTGGGGTAGATTTTGGTTCCCTTTTAAAGAAGGAAAACGAGGAGGCCGAGCAAGCGTCCGTCTCAGGAAGTCCCACGCTGAGACATCGGACCTTCTCGGAGTCTTCGGTTTGGTCTCAGCAGTCCTCCAGACCCTCGTTGAAAGACGGTGCCCCAGAGAGCCAAGTCGTGAGTTCCTCATCTTGCAGCATGCCCGGTTCTGTCTGCTCTTAGTGGCCTCGTGGGTCTTCACTCTGCTGCGCTCCTGCCATCTTCATTTGTCCCATAGTGAATCCTGTGGATCCTAATCCGTGGCATTTGTAGAATGAGAACAGAATGAAGGGAGCAGGGTTGACGGGGGCTCTCTTTTGGGTGTGGGATGAGAATCTTGTGGACACCAGGAGTGAGTGCGCTGCTGCTGTTAGCTCCTACACATATGTGGCACACCGTGATTGACCTTAGAACTCTGGAATTTATCACAGGTAAATCCTACCTGCTCTGGGGGTCCCAGGCTTCCCTTTTGCACCTAGAAGACATTTGAAGGCCCCCTCAGACTGCATCCTGCCACATTAAATCAACTACTTATATGTTGGGATATTCTGGCACCGTAGGTGAATGGTGGCATTATTTCGCCTTGTGGTGAGGTGGTTGGTGATAGGCCAGGAATAGCAAGTGCAAAGGGCCTGGCACACGGTAGACACTTCAGAGTGAGTTCCCATCTTCTTTTCTTGCCCTTCAAGACCGGGAACCACATCTTATCCATCTCAGACTCCCTCATGGGCAGCACAAACAAGGACATCTCTGGCTCACATGAACATATAATGCATCGTGAGTCCTCCGGACCGTAGTGCAGAAAGGCATTAGATCCCCCTTAAACATACACATGGCTATTCCTCGTACCGAGCCCGACTATCCAAATCCAGGAGACTGGACGGTTCAAGTATTCAGATGAGTCTCTCACATTCGAAACTCAGAAATCACTCCTTAAAATTCCAGAGCCAAGTTGATTCGGACCCTGTGCCCTCCCTTGTTATTCAGGCTCTCATTGCTCCATGTCGCTGTTGCAGCCTGTTGACCGTATTTGGCAAACAGTTTGAGCTCCTACTGTGTTTATGTTCCCATTAATGAATGGCACAAACAGTCCAGAGGCTACATTGGCTCCCTGTCATTGTGTGCATTATTGTGGAACACGCTTCTACACACATATGGGAATTGGGGGTGCTGTGCATGTGCCAGAAGTCCTGGTGTTCTACTTTAACCAAAGCCACATGACAGCATCCTTGTGCAAATGATATTTTCTTACTTCTCAGGATTCCTGGAAGTGGGGTGGCTGGGCCCCAGGGTTAACGCCTAGGTGGCAGGGCTAGATGTTCCCACCCCCTGCTCTGCAGGGGAGGCACCGTTTCCCACTGCCGCCAGCCTTCTGAGACGTGCATGTTCTCCTATGGCTTTGCCAATGGAGTACACGGCTGAACTTTTGACATCTTGGAGTGGTTCAGAGTTTTGTCTCTCACTGCCTTTTTTTTCCTTCCCAGATTGAGAACACACAGGTTACACTCACCGAGGAGAGCCGTTCTGAAGGAAAAATTGGTCTCAAGGCCTACAGGAACTACTTCACAGCCGGCGCTAACTGGTTTATCCTCATTGTCCTTATTCTCGTAAACATCATGGCTCAGGTAAAGAGGGACCTTTGTTTTGTTTGGAGCCCCCAGCCCGCTCTTTACAGTAATATCTGTGTTTATACTGCATTTCTTGATACTCTGTGACTATTTTTGCCATCCACTCGGTTTGCACTGAAACGTGCTCTTTGTGGAGATCAAAATAAGTGACCCTTAACTGTGTTGCATGCATGTTAACTGCTGGGAAAAAAAACAGAGGCTATCTTTTAAAGATTTAAATATGTAACATGCATTTACTTCACCTGTTGTTATGTGCCATGTTGGGCTTGGCACAATCTTGACCTGAGCTAGAAGGACCGTTTCCGTTTTCTGGAGACTTTGGATGACCCGTTTTAGTGAGAGGGAGTTTTTCAGTTGGTGAGTGCGTGTGTTTGTGTCCCTGCTCCAGGTGGCCTACGTTCTTCAGGATTGGTGGCTTTCCTACTGGTGAGTTCTCTCTCTCTGGGCTGGCCGCTAGGCACTGTGAAAGCAACACAGAGCTTCACTCTCTCACAGAGTTGGGGAGCAGTGGGGTTTGCTCAGCTTCCTCTTCGAGTCTTCACCTGGTTTCCCCAAAGGAAAATGAAAGTTCTTACCGGTGGAGTGGGACCCTCCTGCGGTCTCTACCCCCAGCTGATGCTGAGCAGCATCTTCACAGTCAATTTGGAGAACTCAGAGGCATGGTTCAAATGGAATTTCTTTCACTTTAAAGATTTTGTGTATTTATTTTTATAGAGAGGGGAAGGACGAGAGAGACACACATACATCGATGCACGAGAGAAGCATTAATTGGTTGCCTCTTACAAGCCCCCCAACCAGGGACCTGGCCTGCAGCCCAGTCCTGTGCCCCGACCAGGAATCAAACTGGTGACCTTTAGGTTTGTGGTACAACGCCCATCCCACTGGGCTGCACCAGTCAGGGCTCAAACTGAATTTTTACGAGGTAGACGTACACAGAACCCTGTGAGCTGGGAGTCATCTTCCAGCATTAAACGCACATGACTGCTAAGTCAAGGAAAAGTGTGGTGGAGGGGAGGTTTGTTTTTACTTTTGGTACTTATCTAAATTTCATCTCTGGCTTAATATTTTTTCTTCCCTGTTTCGTAGGGCAAATAAACAGAGCACCCTGAACATCACTGTAAATGGAAAAGGAAATGTAACTGAGAAGCTGGATCTTGACTGGTACTTAGGAATTTATTCAGGTAAAGTGTAGTCACTGGGTCTATTATACGAGACTCCGAGGTGCTGACAATGGGCCTGTGTGAGTAACTAGGCTTCCAGGAGTAATTCAGTAATGTCTTAACAGATTAAGAGTCTGAGTCGCATTTACTCTGTGAATTAATTAGAATAATTATTTTTAAAATTGACTAGAAGAAAGAGGTTCCTTGAAGACTCTTAATTTGCTCTGTACTGGATTTTGGAAGTTAAACCAGGACTGAGCATTCAGAAAACCAGCCACTGGAAATATGTGGCTATTGTCTATTCTAATAGGTTGCTTTCACTAAATCTTATATTATTCTATGGATGGGCAAGGGGATTAGAAACGGATCCCCACCCTCTGGTTCGGATTGTTCCAATTCTGTCTGAATAAACCCTGGCTTTTGTTGAACTTGGATGAAATCCCCTGGCAGCAAGGCCCCCCAAAGAAAAGCATTATTCCCTCGCAGGTATGCAAAGCTCCCTTTCTCCTGCTGCTCATCTCCTGGGCTTCACTAATTACTTAAGAGGGACGCTAAGCAGGGAGAAATCCAGTGTCTGGGACTTAGGCTGCCTCCTCTTTCTTACCTTGAGATCACAGTGTTATCGCCTTCCCAACTGGGCGCGTAATTTAACATCTGGCTTGCCAGACTAATATTAACACGGTGCTCTGTTTTCACAAGAGCGCCTAGAATGCAGGTAGCAGGGCATACTCTTTCAGAGGAAAGCCTCATCTGAAATTCTAACGACCCCTACAGGAAACACTCCTATAGGCTTTCCTCGAAGATAGAGCGAGTTATGTGGGTAAGAGACCACTCATTGAAAGTTGGCGTTTATTCCGTTGATCACTTGCTAAGAAATCTAAATCCATTAGCTGTTTGCCGTCTGAGTTGGCGGACAGTGGATGGCCTGAAGGAAGAGGGAAAATGGCTCTGTCACGTGTTCACGGGGGACAGCGGGCTCAGGAAAATGGCAGCTGATGGAATTCAGGGATTTGACCAGCCTTCGGAGTTTGGGAAAGAGTGACGTGTCCCCTGAAGGTGGAGGCGGGGGAGTACTTAATGGGTTATTTATTCCCGAAGTTATCCCTACTTTAGTTTGCATTACGAGTTCCAGAGATGTCAGGAGAGCTGTTTTAATTTTTATGTGCGCTGTAGGTATTCATTTATGTCATTGATAAAATGCACAGTTTAAATGGTTATGTTCATTTAAAAACGCTTTGTGGAAAACAGTGAGAGATTAGCTTCTCTTTTAGATTAATTCTGTTAAAATGTAATTTGTATTTTCTTACAATTCAATTATTTAAGAGATTTTCTACTTACAACTTCCTATGGTATTTTCATATTCTTTAAAGCTACTTGGGCAGTTTTTACAAGGAAATGGTCAATTATTTCTCCCCTTCTCTGTTAATACCGCATGCTGGTATTAAACACACCATAATTTTAGGGCGTGGCATCTGTTGTAAGTAGTGAGATTTGGGAGAAGGGAAGATCACCTACTTTTTATAATCGTCTTTCCTCTGAGTTTTTAACAGAACTTGTGATGGAATTAGGAAACACTACAAAGAAATTATAGTTTACCCTTGATTTTTTTTTCCCTGTAGTTTCTTTTTTGAGAGAAAAATAAATTACTTTATATTCTTCTTTATACATGTATCTCGTGAATGCATTACATTCTTAATAGACTCCAGGTCCCGTGTGGAATAAGATATGTTGTATCTTTCCACCCTGCCTGGCGTGCTGCAGAGTGTTGGGGAGAATGCAGAGCTGCTGGGCTGAGTGACGTTTCTTTCTTTCAGGGTTAACTGTAGCTACCGTCATTTTTGGCACCGTGAGATCTCTGTTGGTATTCTACGTCCTGGTGAATTCTTCACAGACTTTACACAACAAAATGTTTGAGTCCATCTTGAAGGCTCCGGTGTTGTTCTTCGATAGAAATCCGATAGGTAAGTCCCATGCCAAGTGTCTCGGTAGGTAACGTCTTGGTGACACATTTAGTCCGTGTCGATTGCCTTCCAGTGTTTGAAAATGGAGGCGATGCTTAGAACCCAGTCACTACGCGCGTTGATTCATTTTCTAGGAAAAGCCTCACCGACAGAAGCTTCCTGCCAGAGAAAATCTGCACGGAGGGCCATACAAACTTTCCCTCCTCCGATTTGCGTGTGTGGAAAAATAAATGAACGTCTGCTTTGCAGAATGATGCAGGAACCCATCTGTGGCACACGAAACACCGCACATCTCATGCAAACCTACTTAAATGGAGGTGACTGGCGGCTTGCGCAATGGCCGTATCACCCAGTGCTAAGCTGGGTCACCCTTCAGGAGGGACCTTCTCACAAGGAGTCTCTCTGCATGAGATAGGCGGAGTGCTTCTTCCTGTCATTGCCCATCCACTCCTAAACCAGAGCTCTCGGCCCAGGCTTTGTGAGGTTTACCTGAAGTGGTCAGGAAAAACTAATTAAAACACAAGATGGGTGAAATGCAAACATCCTCTTCAATAAAAGTTATTAACTCTATAGTGTTAAAGTAGACCTTTGGTTACCAGTTATTAGCGGCTTGGTCAGACCTGCCAGGTGGGTCGAGTAGTAAGTTTCTTGATACACGTGTCCTTGGTGGTTTCTGCGTGGTTGATGTCTCCGCCCAGAGGTCTTTGCTTTGTCTGGCTTCTGAAGGTGTAGCCGCCTGACCTGGGTTCCTATGAAGAGTTAGGCCACCCGCTCACATCGTTCGGTTGGTTAGACTTGCGGTGAGGCTCAGGGCAGCTTTGTTTTTGCAGCTAATAATTGACCAGAACCCTTGGAGGTGGGGAGGCTGTTGGAGGGAGCACAGGAATAGCCTTGGTCTGGCCATTAACTTGCCATGTGACTCAGAGCCCCTAGACACTGCCGGGCAGGCAGATCTCCAAGCAGGATGTTGCTGTGGTTCAAAGTATGAACTCGGGAGCCAGCTGCCTGGCGTGTGTCCTGGTACTGCTCACTGCGTAATAGCTGGTTATAGTTACATTAACACTTACATGCTAGTTACGGGGTTTCTCTGTGCCTGGGTTTCCTTGTCTATAAAATGAGGACACTGTGCACACCTACCTCTTTAAGAGAGTGTGGGAATTGCACAGGTTGATACATTCACAGCGCTTGGAGCTGCACTCGCTGAGCACACAGCCTGATGCATCTTCGCAGTGACGCATCTCAGCTTCTCACGTGTGAGATGGTGACGATTGCCGCTGCCCTGCCTGACTCACAAGACCGCTGTGGGGATTAAAGAAGACTCTTCCAGAAAGCTTCGCATGGAGACTGAGCCAACAAACGTTGTTTTGTCCAGACGCTATGTGAAGCACAAGGAGTTGTAAACGGTGGAGGCCCAGACAAACCTACAGTCTTACTGCAGCTGTAGTTAGAAAGCGATTGGAGGACTTACGTCCCATGACGGCTGTGAAGTCGCTCCACTTTACCAGCTAATTTGAAAACTACAGGCACAAAGCTTGGAGCGTTCAGTGGGCCTGAATTGTCATTATCGCAGTCTCTGAATGCTCGTGACTGCAGTTAACCGGTCTCTTCCTGTCCGAAGCCTGTAGGCTTCTCCCTGTACTGAGTTACTTATTATTCCAGAATTTGGGATGAGTCTACATCTGCAAGGTTGCTAATCTCAGAGCAGCGTGCGGGCGCTTATCTTTCTTCCCCTCCGATGCCCGTCAGCAGGGCTCAATCCCTTCAAGAAAATAGAAGCCCAAGTAAGGACTGCAAAGGTAGGCCTAGTTTGCCCAACATGGTTAGGGGCCACGAATTTTTACTCTCTTAGTGGTAGACTAACAGTTGCTTTTGGTTAAAAAGAATTGTTTTTATATGGTTGATTTTACATTTCCACTTGGATGGAATTTTTGTACTTCTTGCAATGGGAAGAACAAGCCAAAGCAATGAGTTTTGCCCCCTAGCTGACATCGTTGATTCTGTGTGCTTTAATGGTTGTATTCTGTTTTTAAAACTTCCCTTCTAGAGTAGAGAGGTAGACACGTTCGGTGGTTAAGTTCTGTTACATGTGCACGAGTGCCCGGCACAGCGCTGGTCCCCCTAAGGGACAGAGTGCATTCTGCGAGCAGCACACGGATCCGGAGGCACGTGATTCTCTTGTCAGCACGTTGTGATCCAGAGCATGCTCACGGGGAGAGTTGGGGGTTAGCGTGTTTCCTCTGATCTCTGGATGCTGACGACCTCCCAGTTTTTAGGAAACCGAGAGGACAGATAGACCTCTGGTTAGTGTGCCCAGATGCTTCTTAATTCCACGGGCTACATCCAACAAACCCATGTAAGCTGAAACTATTTCTAGTCAAGAGTGCATTTCCTGTAACTAACTTAACCAAACATCAGCGCTTGGCCTACTCTATGTTAAACATGCTCAGTGCACGTACATTATTAGCCTGGGGTTGGGCAAAATCATCTGTCTGCTCAGCATCATGAGAGAGTATTGTACTGTCCATTGCTAGCCTGGGAGAAGATCCAAATTCAGTATTCAGAGTACGGATTCTACTGAAGAGGTGCAGCTTTCGTACCATCTAAAGTTGAAAAATAATAAGTTGAAAAATCGGAAGTCCAACTGTTCTGACCCTCTGCAGTTTCCAGCAAGCTGGACTTGGGTGGTGAGCCGTGTAGACACCAGGAACTCCAGGCCGAGCCTACTACTGGATCTGCCCGGACCCTAGCCTAGGTTGGGTTTGTGCAGGCCTTGGCCAGAGTTGCCTCCTGTACCCATCTCGGGTTCCCGCTTCTCTGGCATCTTCTCAGTAGCCCTGACCTGGTTTGCAGCAATGTCCTCTACACTGCTTCTCGGGTGCTCCCCCCCCAAGGTGAATTGTCTCCCTTCTAGTGTTTCCCCCCAGGTCCTCGTGCATTTTGTTAGTCAGTGGGGGACACTTTGCACTTAGGCAGAGACCCCGGGCCTTCAGGGCAGGGTCCTGAAACCCCGGCTGTCCTGCTCAGGTACCACGTTCACTTGGATTTACAGAGAAGGGCAAAGGTCGCCTGGAAAGTGTGTGTCTCTGCTCAACAGTGAAGTTGCTCTGCAGCGCAGCCGTTCCAGACAGCTGATGGGCGAGAAGGTCTCACTGCACCGAGTGACGTAACAGTCTCATTGCTCTCCACTGTGAACCCGGACACGGTTGCGTGAAGTTTGCCTCGTGTCGTCTGTAAAATGCCATAGTTTGTGGTCTGCCGATTTTTCGCAACCTGATAAACCAGCCATTTGGGTAAAATGAATCAACTAGTGTGGTCTTAGAGGGGCAAAGCTGGTTTTCTTTCTTTTCTTTTCTTTTTTTACCTTCCTTGCTGTCACCCCTCTCTTTTTTTTTATTCTTTCCTCCTATGTTTCGATAATGGTGTTGTGTGTGTGTGTGTGTGTGTGTGTGTGTGTGTGTGTGTGAGAGAGAGAGAGAGAGAGAGAGAGAGAGAGAGAGAGAGAGAGAGAAAGGGCCACATGGTTTTCAGCTGCCCCGATGCCTCCTCCTCATTTTTATTGCAGCTGGAGTTGGATGGTGTCCTGTGGACATGATCGGTGGCCCCGTGCCCTCTGCTGTGTCTGCCTGTTCCTAGTTGACTGTTCTCATTCGTCTTTATGGCTCCATTTCAGTTCTATTTCTTTTTAAAGATTTTATGTATTTTATTTTTAGAGAGAGGGGGAGAGAGGGAGAAAGAGGAGGAGAGAAACTGCACTATGTGGTTGCCTCTCACACGCCCCCTACTGGGGACCTGGCCTACAACTCAGGCATGTGTCCTGACTGGGAAGCAAACTGGCAACCCTTTGGTTTGCACGCCAGCACTCAACCCACTGAGCCACACCAGCCAGGCTCAGTTCTGTCAGGTCTTAATACACAGGTAACGCAAATCCCAGGTCAGCAGTATGCCATTCAGAAACCAAGAGAGGATTTCCATTTTAAATTGAAGTCATGTTCTTCTTGCATTGGCAGAATCCATTTTATTTTTTACAGCTGGCACAAGAGGGCAGCATGATCTACATTATTTCAGGGATATAGCAGAACCTGTGTTTTTTTTTTTTTTAGGAAGCTTTCTTGGAAATACCGTTTTTATAGCTTGGATTTTTGTAGTTTATAGTGTTGAGATGAGATTTTATTATTTACTTATTTATTTATTTAAAGATATTACTTATTTATTTTTAGAAAGGTGGGGAGGGAGAGAAACATTGATTGGCTGCCTCTCGTACGTGCCCCATCTGGGGACCAAAGCCACAATCTAGGCGTGTGCCTTGACTGGGAATAGAACCGGCTACCCTTTCGCTTGACGTGATGAAGCCCAAACAGCTGAGCCACACGGGTCAGGACGATAGGAGATTTTAAAAGCATTGTCATGGTTTATTACATTTGAAACATTAAACTCGTTGTTTTTTATAAAAAACGACTCACAGTGTTGTCCCAGAATAGCTAGCATTTCAAACTAGGTTATTTGGATTTCTTAATCGACACTTCCTCCACCTAGTAACTGGACTAGGCGGCTGCTGGCACCTTCACCAGACGTATTTTAATCCCCAAAGGGTAGAACGTGGTCATTCGCATGACCCGAGTCAAACACGGGTTCAGGGAGAAATCGGACCACGGGTTCTTCAGTTTTCTTCCACGCCATCAGAGTCAGCAGGGGCACTGCCTTCTTCTTGAGTGTCTCTGGAATTTCGCCCTGTGTTCCGGGGACAAGAGGAGTGGATAACTGTCTTATTTTCTTCGTGCCTCCTCATGGCGACCTAATACTTGGCCCAGTGTGTTGGTTGTCATGAATTCCAGCTAAATATTTGCTTATTTGCTTTCAGTTTGTTGATTTGGCTTGAAGACACCGAGCGGCTGGTGTCCGTGTTTATTCTCTCAGGGAAATGCAGAATTAATGTGGGGCTGTGGCCAGTGTTGGTGTGCACCTTTCCTAGGACTGAGTTTTCTGCAGTGTGTGTGTGTGTGTGTGTGTGTGTGTGTGTGTTTGCTTATTCACCCAGTGTAAAAAAAGTGTAAATTTAAGTTATTTTTTTTTTCTTTACAGATCAAGTTAAATTAGGGCTAGAACACTATACAAAGAGAAAAAGAAACATGCTAACATGTTTTGCCGTTTTTGTTTTTCTGGTGGAAGGTACTTGCGCCCATTGGGGTGTGTGGATGGGGAATGTTTGCACTGGAGTTTAAGAGAGACATTGCCTGGTGCCCTCCCTAGTAAAACTCCTCGGGTTGCCCTGAGGATGGACATTTCCAGCCTGACGGAGTGGGGAACGAGGCTCTGTAGGTGAGCTCACAAGTCTAAGATGCCGTGGATTAGGATGAGTGTTGGGTAGGAGTTGAGGGTTGTGGAGAGTCGGGTTTGAACTTTCGCTCTGTCTCTTCAACCTGGAAACGGACCGCTCTGCATCCGCTATGAGCTGCTGAGTAAGTAACCTGTGGAGAGGTGGACCGCAAGCAGCACGGCGAGCTTTCCTCGCGCTCGGGAAAACCGTATTGCTATGCTGTTTATAAAATCAGTTGTCAACATCCCGCTGCCTTGCCAGAAACGAGTCATTGGTAGAGAGGAAAGATAATTGTGAGGATACCTATTTGTCTATTCAGTTCAAATGACCAGCGTGGCGTGAGTGCTAAATGCATATTTTTAACAAGTATAATATTTCAGCACTGTCAAAATTACCTTGACGATAATAGACCTGTTAAATTATAGCTCTATAAGTTAGGAGCTAAGATGGCTTGGCTTTGCACACATTAATCTATGCCTGTTCACACAAGTGATTCTGCTGAGCAGGTAGCGTGTTCGAACAAGAAATACTGGTCCTAAAGCCTCTGATTTATGGGAGGGGTTGTTTTGACACAGCATCATTCAGACGATTTACAAGGCAAGGCTCCGTGTTAAAATATTTCCCCAGTGTCATCATTTGTCACCGGCATAAATATTCAGCAGCGAGGCTGGAAAATTGGTAATAGGCCCATTCATGCCAAATCACTCGCTGTGTTTCCTTTCAAGTGAGATCTGTTTGCGGATATGGTTAAAAGAAACTATGACTTTTCTTCCTTGAGAGCAGCTGAGCTGTAAGAAATTGAGAATAAGAATAACAACTCTGCTGACAGCTTTCATGCACTGCTCTGGCCTCGGTTGCTTTTAATTCTGGCTTAAGTCCTGTAGGGTTTTTTTTTTTCCTTCCTTTTCTTGCTTCGTGCACGTTGTAAAGAACATATTTATAAGTACATTAGTTAGTTTAACAGGCTTTTTGTGTTCAAAGGAAGAAGTTAGTCATCATCAGAACAGCTTTGTTGCAAAACAAAAACACACATTTCCCCTTTCATTTTTCCTTGTTAATCATAACAAATGCAAGTGACTGGAAAGGGAGTGACATAAAAGATGACATCAATCATGATGATTCTCAATGGCCACATAAATATTATTTTTTCAGGTTTGAATGAAAACAGCTAATAGTTCGAAGTAGGTGTGGTAATTAAATCCTGTCGGCCTGTCACATATTAAAAATAATGTTGTCTCACATCACAATGGCAATATGTACTTAAACTCTTATCAGAGTGATAGTAAGTCATATTTTATGGGAGTTGCTCATTTACTGCTAATAGTATCATAAAAGCCTTTGTTACGAGTTTAAATAGTTACATAATTGCCTGTATTTGATCACTATTGTTATTTTGTCAGCAATCTCTCTAAAGGTGATTATTCCAGCACTTGTCTGCGGCTGGTAAATATTGCACCATTTGGGTGTACATTTTTAATCTATTAGAATGTTCTGATTACTCCTTATTCATGTGTTTTTTTTACCTCTATAATAACCATACATGGAAGTACTGACGAGTTAGTAACAGAAAAGGCATTGTGTTTGTGGTTGTCCAGCAAAATGGTAAAGAGATAAGATTTCGGGAGTTAGTGCCTTGTTCAAAGGTGGTCTGGTCATCGTGTGCTGTCCCAGGAAAACGTACCGATGGTATTTTACTTGCGTTTTTTATTTTTCAATCCTGAATGTATCGTGTAACGTACATCCCTCTCGTAAGTTCACCCCTTCAGTGTTTGCGACTGTGATGTCAACGCCCCCAAACTCGGAGGATTTTATTGATTTGACATCTTAGGTCTTAGGGCTGGGCAGTCTTCGGTATGTAAGACTTCCCTGGTGAACCCCAGCTTCTGGCATCAGTATGCTCCATAGTTTGGCATTGCACGGGATTTGTGCTGTGCGGTTATTTTATAAATTCAGTCATTTTATAACTAACTTACAAGTTTTATACATAATTTATAGTCACTCAAATCCTGTCATTTAAAAGCCCCTCCCTGCCCTACCTTATTACTTCAGAGGTGTAGCTTTTTGTGACTGAAAGTGCATCAGTCTCCTTATGGCAGTTCATTGCTTTTGTACAGCCATTTCAAGAGAAACTGGAATCGTTTTTTTGGGCCAGTTTCAACATGAGTAAATATTGAGAAGTGTATTCCTGAGAGCCCAATACGCATAAAGCATAGTCTTCCTACACTAAATGGGAATCAGTGCAGACTTGCTGGGTTGAAATTCTGTCCAGTTTTGCTGGAATGCCAAGTGCTTCCCCTAAAAGATTTGATTTTTTTCTGTCAATGGACTTTATATATATAATAAAATTATCAGATTCTGAAGGGAAACCAACAAATGGTTATCTGTGGCAGGTACAGGCAGTGAGTGACCCTTGGTGCCTTCTGAAGCGCGTGTCCTTTGGCTTGGCTTTGTCCGACGTGCACTTCCCTGCAGTTTTCTCCTTCCTGAGCGCTTCCAATTGGTGAAGTGAATCACTTTCCCCCAAACAGCGTTTGTTGTGTTTATTTCAATTTTTGAATTCTTGACCCAGATATCTTCCATTTGGGGGCTCAGAGTTCAAGCTCGTGCCCTTCTGTGGTGAAGGGCTGTTGGTTGTCTGCATTTGGGACTTTGTTACACGAAGCCTCATTGGCTTTACTCTTTGCATCCTGCATCCTTTGTTCCCGGGGGCTGTCCTAGGAAGATGTGACGGCGAAGCTCTGTTAGGCGGCCATGGGGTGAACTTTTATTTTCATTTTATACCTGGAATCTCATCTGCTGTTGTCATCTGCTTCCACCCCCTTTATTTTAAACATTATTACTTGTTTTGCCATGAACAAAATGGGGGGGGGGAATCCAGATGTTACAACATTGAGCCTGACATTTCATTTCACGTAGAGTTTAAAATTTAGTTGTGTTTTTTAATCACATCTCTATACTACTTGCCACAATTACAAGTTAAATTATTATTTAGGTAATTATGTGTTGACTGCCTGTCTCTCCTCTTAGCCTTGGGCTCTTTCTGAGCGTATCTATTGTGTTCCTCCAAAAGCCTCCCGGCCCAGGATTGGACACATTGTAGCTGATTACTAAGTGTTTGCGGGATGGTTTCAGGAGTGTATTTGCATCTCTCCCTGCCCCACCCGTAAAGAACAATGGAACTTTAGGGTGTTGCAATAGAATTAGTCTTTTTGTCTTGGATTTTACGTTAAATTGAGTTTTTCTCCATAATTCATTTTCAAGAGTAGAATTTGTGGTAGATTATTTATGGCGGGCACTTTGTTTCTGTTCTGTAAAGGCCTGAAGAGAAAACCCCCACACACTGGTTCTTGGAAATGTGGTTCATGGAACTGGTAGGCAAGGGTCGGAGTCCTGCTGTCTGCCAGTCAGGAAATGAGGCCATCAAACCCCTGACACATTTCCTTGGCGTTCGGTTGTGCATTGAAGACAGATGTTGGAAACAGTGGGGATTAAATATTTGGTATTTTGTAGTTTTACCTTGTCAACCACATGCCCTTAAGAAGTGAATGGGAGAACTGCATCCATTTAGGAACACCCAGCAGGCTTTTAAAAACTTACTGGAGACGGAGGTGAGATGTAGGGGGAGGTGTTGCAGTGTCCGGGCCCTGCTAGGAACAGGGCTGTGGAATAGGTGTGCCAGCCACTTCCTTTCTCTTGGCCTCCAGTTTCTAACAGGTTAAAGAAAAGGGGCTTTTTCGCCCATGAAGCAGTCATTGGTTATCTCCTAGTTGTTGGTTATGATGTCAAGTGCTGCGGCAGAAAGCCCCTGTCTTCAAGACATTTGCAGACTTAGATAATGCAGACAATAGATTGTGTCTTTACAAAAAAAAAAAAAGTAGGCTAATGTTCTTTATTTTTTAAAAAAGATTTTATTTATTTATTTTTAGAGAGGGGAAGGGAGGGAGAAAGAGAGAGAAACATCAATGTTGTGGTTGCCTGTAGCATGGCCCCCTACTGAGGACCTGGCCTGCAACCCAGGCATGTGCCCTGACTGGGGAATCGAACTGGCGACCCTTTGGTTCGCACTCCAGCACTCAATCCACTGAGCCATACCAACCGGGGCACAATGTATGGTTCCATATAGAAAAGATAGATTCAAAATGTGATACAGCTGTCGAACAGAGCTCTTGATACTACTGTACACACAGCACGCACACACATACACACACACACACACACACACACACACACTCTTACGAGCATAGCCTTATGGCGAATTTTGTTTTCATAATCAATTATGCAAGTGGTTGACATTGATTTTCTAAAGTTTCCAAAAAAGCGTTCTGGAACTTCCAGAAGAATTGTTTTCAAAGTGAAATCCCAGCCATGGCAGTGTGAGAGGAATTCAGGAAACAAAAGTCAGCGATTCTTTATGTAAGATCCCAATCTCTAAGCTCAGAGCAAACCCAACCTGGTTTCCAAGCAGTCAGACTTGGGGCCCTACTGGTTTTCCTGAGCCCTCACGGATGCTAGATCTCCTGTCCCAAAAGCGTCAGGGAAGGGAGAGCAAAGCTGGGACTCCTCATTGTTGTCCTTTAAGTGTCTACAGGCAATTCTCTTCGGGCGTTTTAGAAGTGTGTCAGTGCAAGTGCTTTGATGGTGGGTGAAACGGCATCTCCAGAAGCAATGTTATCATGAAATCAGCTGTGATCTGTCGCACACTCTCCTCACTTTTGGTAACCGGGATTAATCTTTTAGAAACCTCCTCTTCATTTAGCTAAGGCACTCTTTAATACCTAGAAAAAAAGACAATAAGCTTCAAAGGACACTTTGAGTGGAAGTTTATTAAAATACTGTGGTTAAACGGGAAGCTATCATAAAATCAAGCTCTCTGTTCTGGAAATATTTTTCTTTCATTTCTTTTTTTTTTTTTTTTTTGGTATTTGCATTTTAATAGATTGTATCAGACGGGGAAATGTGTCAACTTCTTGAACACCTGGAAAGTCTATTTTAGACTTGTTATGTGTTTCAGAATCTTCATCCAGACATTTTCCAAATACGGTCATGCTCCTCAGGATTGGAAAATCCCGCCTCCAGCTTGGGGGCTGGTGGAGAGGGCGCTACTGGGCACCATCTCGCTAACATCAGTGGAAGCCTGGGGTTCCTGCCCTGGTTGATTTTTCAGCCTAAGGCCCTGTTGGGGGATGTTTAAGTCAATAATTAGTGATTCCTCTCTGAACTTCAAGTGACAGTTTCTAGAAGTGTTCTTTTGGTTCAGGGACCGATCTCACCCTTCACTTTATTTGAGGATCCCACTTCTTTTTGTTCTGCACAAAGGCTTGAACAGATGCCACAGTGTATGCGTATCTGTCCTTCAATCTATTTCTTTGCATAATATAATTCCATATATCTCCATCAGCAGCGGTGCTCTGAGACTTCAGAATCGTGGGTTAGTTTTTTCATTACTTTAAATATTCAAAAATAAGTTAAGAAGGAAATAGGTGCTGTCTTGTATATAGTTATTATCAGAATTTCTCCTCCCTCCCCACCCTGCCCCTGCTAATGTCAGAATGGCCTGGGCTCATAAAATTTATTTCTTTGGCAGGAACCATAAAATTCTTCTTCTTCCCTTTTTGGAGAATAAACTGGTATTAGCGTCTTAGAAATTGTATCTCATGGTTATATAAATTTTGTCTGTTTTCCCTTTTACTTAGCATTAAAAATGCAAAAGGAATCAACATGGTTTTTCATGAATCGCACCAAAAAGCGACCCTGTAGACAGACATGTTTCTTATGGATGCAGCTTTTCAGGGTCAGCGTAGTCCTTCCTGTAAATGAAAGGGACGTCCACACACGTTTCCAGATGACGAGTAGTCAGTGTTACTAGAACACTGTTTTTCTCGACCTTAGGACTGAATGAACAGTTGTTGACATAAAGGGCCAGAGAAGTCAACGGGGCTCCCTGTGCGACCTGGGCAGCGGGTGGCTTGTCGTGCACACGGAGAAGCTGCTGTGTACGCACACATGGTCAGGGCGTACACGCAGTGAACCGAGTCGACTCCGAACATCAGGAGATCTGAACGTTGAGAGAAGAGGGCCTCAACTTCCCTGGAGGCCAGGTTTCCAGTCCCTTTCACCCGTCCTTTCCCTAACGAGACACCGTAGGAGTCGAAGGTTTAGTTGACCTGTGGCCTTCAGGTGTGTCTGCTTCTCTTGGTTCTCCTTATAATATTTCAAAGTAGATGCATTTCCTAGATGAGATTAGGGTTAGAAATGGTTGGTGACAAAATGAGGACCTTTTAAGTTCTGGCTAAACACGAGATATTTTTTAAAAATATAGCTCATCCTTTCTTTCCCCTCAATTCTCACGTCCATTTTTTTTTTTATTTGTTGTCAACTGAAAGAAAACTTTGGTTGCAGACATTTTAAAGCCGTGATTGGGCCCTGGCTGATGCGGCTCAGTGGACCGAGTGCCGACCTGTGAACAAAAGGGTCGCCGGTTCTATTCCCAGTCTGGGCACAGGCCTGGGTTGCAGGCCAGGTCCCCAGTTGGGGGTCACGCGAGAGGCAACCACACATTGGTGTTTCTCTCCCTCTCTTTCTACCTCCCTTCCCCTTGCTCTAAAAATAAATAAATAAAATCTTTAAAAATAAATAAAGCTCTGATTGGGTAAGGGGTTGAGAGGGAGGTGACTCAGTGCTGGTTCTGCCAGGCACGTGGCCCTGGAATGGCTGTGCCAGTCACCTCAGCGGTGTGGTCAGGACCCTCTGGACTGAAGCACAGTTATCTCCAGCAGCGCTGTTGCGGGGTCGGGGTGGGGAGTGCGTGCGAGCATGAGAGTGACCTCTTTCTATTAGATTGTCACACCAAAGTAAGATTCTTACTATTGGATTTTTTTAAAAAAGAGATGTAAAATTTATAGTTAGAAAATTAGCCAGCAAGTGAAGTGACCCTTGCCTCCTTCTACCACCCGTCGGAATGGCTATCCTTTATTTCCCAGGAGTGGTTTTGAACCACCACGGGATTTGGGATTGGTGGGCCCCGTGGTAAGCACGGCAGACTTCGGAATCAGCCCTGCTGAGGGTGAACGGCAGCCCTGCCCCAGCAGACAGACCTTGGCTGAGTCGCCTCTCTCTCTGCCTCGACACCACTCGTACAGTAGGGCTGATAGGCTAGTAATGCTCCTAACCATCTTTCTGCGTGTGAGAATTAATGTACAGGAAGCCTGTAGAACAGTGCCTAGCAAGTAGCTGACGGAGATTTTTAACTAAGTGACATGATAATACTTGGGGGTTTCTTTTGTCCCTGCCATTTTTTTTTTCACAAAATCCAAATGAAATTGCTAATTTCGATGAAATAGTGCAGAGCGGGGAAGGGCGTGCGTGTTTTCTCAAACACAAAGAATAAACAGGTACATGAGCAAGAGTAACACACCATCAAACAAAATCAAACAGTGTGTTTTTTGTTTGCTTGTTTTGTTTTTGTTTTCGTTGGGGCTGGGTTTCCTCCTGCAGTTCATTTTAATTTAATTTAGTTTCACAACAAGGGCTCAGTTTTGCATACAAGTACCAAGCATCTGGTTTTCTTGCTGTTTGAAAATGATACGGCTGAAGTTTATTGCAGGTCTATTGTGTCACGAAGGAAGTTTTATAAAGTATGTTCTATTTAAATGGAATGTTGGAATTATTCCAGGGAAGTGGAGCTACTTCTAGGAGTAGCAGGAACTTACTTGCTTTTTTCCCCCCTAAAATGCTGTCACTGGTCAAATGTAGAACTTCTATGTATTCACCTTTTTTCAAAAAGCATGAAAAATTGCAAATTTCACAAGTGGAAGTTAAAGTTGACCTAAGGCAGTTTCAGATTGTCGGGCCTTCAAATGTTATTCATGGGATGTTTTTAGACACATTCCGTGGCTTGCTCACTCCAGTTAATTCCGGGCAACCCTGGCTCGTTTCGATCAGATGAACGTTCTGATGCTTACGCACGATGTGGTTAACAGCAGCCTGGGAGGAAAATGAAATTTGGGGTTAGTTCTTATAAACCATTGGTTGTATTTTTAAAGTGGTTAAAGGAATACTACGCCCAACAGAACAAATACAACTCTTCTGTACATTGTGCCGGATTAGCATTAATAAAGTAACAATTTAAATGCTGTAACTTATTGGCTGGGTGTGACAGCACTGGGGTACATGAAGAAACACATACAGGTAGTTTTGGGTGGAGAGACTTACGCAGAAACAGAGTGTGGGCTGGTTTAACACCTGCCGTGCAATTGCAGGAAGTCGTAGTTAGGGAGCGCCTGACGAGTCCTGAGTCAGTATTCACCCTCAGGAATGGCTGTGAGGCTTCTGCTCTGAGATTCAGGGGTGCTGTCACCCTGCAGGACCTGCTTAGAAATAATGTGATAGATAAGAGCAGAAGAAAACCCAAAACGGTGTTGTTTGTAACGGTGTCACAGGATGATCCTGTTAGTTTTCATGCACCCTCTAATGTCCCCAACACCTGTTGCATAATAGAGGTTTCATCTGTTGGCAGTTATAATCTCGTGCCCCATCAAACTGAAGATCAGCTTGAAGTATAATAAATTCGGCATATTTCCTCATGTCTTGTCATTTTATGGCAACATCTCAAATTTACCCGAGAGTCTGAACTAATCAAAATGCCGTCCTTTCCATGGTCTCATTTCATCTTCAGTAGCAACAAAGCAACGGGAACTCTGGGGCAGCCTCTTCCGTCTCCTGAGCTGTGCACAGCGGGTTCACGTCCTCACCTCCTCAGCCCTCTTGTTGTTGTCATCGGTTTGTTTTTGTTTTGGTGGGGGGAGCCACAGTGAGGGGTGCCTGTAACTGAAAATGGAAGAACCAGATCGCCCGTCATCATTAATCAGCATGCAGATTTTAACTCCACATTCATTGAGCATCTCCATTTGCCAGTGTGCTGGGGATTTTGCACGACGAAATCAGATACTGTGTTCTGAATTCTGCATGGGCGTTTTCTGAAGATAGGTCACCCATTGCTGTGTCTGACCAGTGTTTTACATAATAATGGTGGCCATTCAGGTAAAGATTAGGTTATGTTTAGAGTAGTATTTCCTGTGAAGTGAATGTGGACATCATATTAGTCAGAAACATTTTCAAAAATTGAGAAAATTCTCGTGACCCGGACAATCCATCACATAAAACAGGTGTTACAAGGCGTGTGCAATGGCGGGATGTGAGTGTCTGAGTGTGGATGTGTGTGTATGTTGCTGTGTAAACTTTAATTTGAGTTTCAAACAAGTAAGAAGTATTTCAGATTCTTTGGCCTTCATCTTTCTCATTCTTGTTACCTGGCTTTTATCGATACATGAGCTCTCTGGCCTTTATCAGTTTTCCCAGAACAGGTGACAATCTTTCACTCGTGAGACAGGTTCCTGCTTCTAAAAATGTGATGATGACTTTCACCTCTTCTTGTGGCACTACATCACAGAGAGACTTCTTCAGCAGCCCGTTGTCATGGCTTCATAAAATAAAAGCTTTGTGATTTTATAACTGATCATATGCCAGGAAGTCTCAGCTCTGAAATGTACGGTATTTGGTACTATAAGGGACAAAGTGGGATTCTGGTGTCATAGGGAGCGCTTCCTTGACATTCAAGTCCTGGCTGGGACTGAAAACAGCTCAGCCCTTGGTATAAACTTGATAACTTCAGGAGAGAGAGGGAAAGAGGGAGGAAACGAGAGAGAGAGAGAGAGATCTCAAATCCTGTCCAATTAGAAATACTGTTAATCATTCAGAGATGCCTCTAATCCTTTGCATGAAGACAAAACTACCTGTATGTAGCCTATTTTGGAAACGCAGTTCAATATTTAATTGGGCTCGTATAGACTTTCAGTGGGAGATGAATAAGGTGACAGCGAGTGGAGTGGACAGAATGAAGCTCTGAGAAGGTTCCTGTTGGGAAAACAGCAAAATGGTGTTCAGTTGTAGGAATCCCATCCAGCTGTTGAATCGACCGAAAGAAATGGGGGCAGTAGAAGATTGGGTCACTTCTCCCGTAGGTCTGGTTCAGATAAACCATGTTACTGATGTCTGGTGACTCACGGGCCCAGAGGCTATGATAATAGCAGCCGGGGCCACAGGTTTATTAATTCTGATGAAATCCCTCTTTAAAACACTATTTCTTCTCCTTATGTTTTTGTTCAGGCTTTGGTACGTGGTTCACTTTTCAGCTACCTACTTGCTTATGTTTGCCCTCTCTAGAAGTCAAATAATATTTGGAAATTTGCACAGAAATCGTGTCTAGGAAACCTAATGTCTTTACAAGGCATAAATATATATATTTTTTAATCCTCACCCAAGGGCATGCTCGGAAAGGAGGGTGGAGGGAGGGAGAGAAACATCCACATGAGAGAAGAACATTGATCAGCTGTCCCCCTGCACACGCTGAACCCCCAACCCAGGCATGTGCCCGATCGGGAATCAAATTCACAACATTTTGGTCCATGGGATGACACTCCAGCCAACTGAGCCACACCGGCCAGGGCTGCAAGGCTCAGTGTTTTATAACAAGACACTTTGCTTTATTACAAACAATATAAGGATAGGTCCTAATCCTAATTGTAGCCATCTTTTTGTTCTTTGTTGTATACTTAGGTATATAATTTAGATCAGGGGTGTCAAACTCATTTTCACTGGGGGCCACATCAACCTTGCGGGTGCCTTCAAAGGACCAAAATAATTTTAGGACTCTATAACTGTAACTACTCTTTAACTGTTAAGGAGTTGAAATTACATTTGGCCCTTTGAAGGCAACCGCAAGGCTGATGTGGCCCCCCAGTGAAAATGAGTTTGACACCCCTGATTTAGATGTATCACTGTTTCCTTTGCCCCTGGAAAAACCTGTTTCCGGTGTGCTTTATGTTTTGATGGTCTTTTTAAAAAGTCAAACACAAAAATAGGTTTCCTGAACAAAGCCTGCCATTTGCCGTTGGGGGCGTGGCTGGCTCCCTGGGTGATTGGAACTGCTTCTCCTTTGTTGGGGTGAAGTTACATGGCCTTGTGGTCTCCCACCCCAGGCCCCTCCACCGACCCAGCCTTACTTCTGAGGTTCTTATTAAATACTGCCTAAACCATATTAAGGATTGTGTATCAAAAATGTCCTTCATTTCTTCCAGCCGTGTACTGTGCAGTTCAGTCGGAGAGATAGTATATGGAGCTTTATGTTCCTGGAATATCCCACGTTCTCTGTCTTTGCATTGCGTCTTAGAGGGAGTCTTCAATTCCCTGACGTTTTGGAAACTTTCTGTTTTCTTTGCCGACCTGGAGGACACAGGCTAGGCGGAAACGACTGGGTGGGGAGGAGGGCACCCAGACAGAGAGCTGGAGAACCACAGTGGGGCCGAGGGGAAAAGCAAATGAACCAGACCAGCCCGACGATACAGTGAAAAGGCGCAGTGGGTGCTGGTCTTGAGGAAGGGAAAATGCTCTGTTGGCCTCTCCTCTCCATTCACACTCCGAGGGCATTTCAGGGCACGTGGCCCTGATCTGGCCCGCTGTTCTGGGTCGTAACGTCTTGGAGAATTAAAGCTCTCTCTCTCCTTTCTGAAGGACGTAGCAGCAACTGCAGAATTGTGACTGCTGGGTGCCTTCTGCTCTAAGGAAACGTTTCTGTGACAAGCAGCAGGGCTTCCGTCTGAGGCCTGGGGAGCCTGTGACCGCCCCAGAGAGTGGGTCCTGCTGTGCTTTCGCTTCATTACTAGCCCGCACAGGTGTTCCTTAATGCCACCACGTTTTGAATGCTGGTGAGGCACACGGTCCAGGTCATGGTCTGAAAGGACTTTGATATCCTGCAGAAGCCTGATTTCCCCTAATATGCATGAACAGCTTGTGCGGTGGAGCCCTTAGAGATGAATATTTGTTCGTGCAGGGGACAATAGCAGACGTACCCTGAGAGCAGTGGTGATGCTGGCCAGAATATGCATTTGGAGGGAAAAGGGGGAAGACCTAGTATGCAAAAACTAGCCATGGAAGTCCATAAATGCCAGGCCAAGAATATTCCTGCCAGTGTGTCAGCCGGCTTTTACCAGGAGTGGTGATGGGCCAGTAACGTGTGCAGATCCTTCTGATTGAGGATTTCGGGTTGCCTTCAAAGTTCAGCGAAATGATTTCCTTATAGATTTCAAACCTTCCTCAAGCCCTTCTTCACTCTCCTTAGCCTTTAGGTGTTTGAAAGAATGCGTGAAAGACAGTGATTCTGTGGGCCAGTCTAGCCTTTGGGAGCCCGGATTGCTGAGAAGGTTTGGTGTTTGTTTTGTGCGCGTGTGCAGGGAGAGAAGTTTTAGCACACCTGCACATTCCTTGGGTCATCTACAGCTTGTTATTAGGCTGTCTTTTTAAAGTTAAATTTATTGGTGTGACATTGGTTAATAACATCATGTAAGCTTCAGGTGTACAGTTTTACAACACATCACCTGTAGATTGCTTTGTGTCACACCACCCAAAGTCTAATCTCCTTCTGTCACCACATATTGGCCCCCTTCACCCTCTTCATTCCCTCCTCCCACCCCCTTCCCCCCTGGTAACCACCATACTGTCGTCTGTGTCTGAGGTTTTTTGTCTGTTGCTTTCATATCCCACCTATGAGGGAAATCATACAGTTCTTGCCCTTTTTTTGTCTGACTTAGTTCACTTAGCGTGACACTCCCAAGATCCATTCGTGTTGTTGCAAATGGCAGTAGTTCATCATTTTTTGTGCCTGAGTGGCCTTCCGCCTTGTGTGCGTCCCACAATGTCATTATCCAGTTGTCCGGCCCCACTGAGGCTGTTCCCTTGTATCGGTGACTGGGAATGATGCTGCAGTGAACATAGGGGCGCATTCTCTTTCTGGGCAAGTGTTTTCCATTGTCTTAGGTGGGTACCAAGAAGAGGGGTGGCTGGGGCACATGGTCACTCTATTCTTATTTTTTGAGGAACCTCCATACTGTTTTCCATAGACACTACCCCAGCAGCTGGGCACAAGGGCTCCCTTTCCTCTGCATGTTCTCTAACTTGTTATTTCTTTAGATTATCTTTGCTCTTTCTCCTTTAGGGCTATGGGAGGTCCATGGCCTGACCCCCGCTCTGAGGGTGACGAGGGAATGGAGACAACTCCTCCCCACAGTCGAGGACACACAGAGCCGAGTGTATGGGCCCATTATGCCTGGTGGTGGGAGACTGCTGGGCTTGTGATGGTGCATCAGACTTTTAGGGCCGACATCAGGGTGAGGAGAGACTTGGGAAGAAGGAGACCCAGGGGCAGAGCTGAGGAAGTGGAATTGTTCTGAGTGGCCTCGGGAGAGGTGGGGTGTGGGGACATGCGAGGCAACCCACAGGATCTCGTTCGGGCAGTGGACTGTAGATCCGAATGAGCACTGAAGGCCAGGGGTCAGCACGGAGTCAAGGAAGAGCTTTCCATCTGAGTCGGGGCTGGCTTGGTGCCGAGGGATGCTGTGGCCGATACGGAAGAATGTATGGGATGGATGTGGCTAACTGCTCAGATGTTCTGCTCCAAGACGGAGACGGGGACCCGTACAGGTGTGAGCTGTGTGGGGACGTGCAATTGAAAACCACGCCAGGATGGTTCAGTATCCTGACGCTGCGCAGGAGGGACCTAGGATGAAGAGAAAAAGGAATTCTTCCACTTTTTTTTAGTTTAAATGATTTCTGTTTTAAACAGTTTCGGTGTGGGCTGTGGGGGTGCCCAGGCAGGGGAGGCTCCTGGAGCTGGGGGTATTTTTGCCCACCTCCCACACAGCGTGCCCTCATCCTTTTGTCTCAGGGCCAAGTTTCTGGGTTGCAGCTGCCACAGGAATAAGCTGAAACATTCTCTCATTGTGAACTTGACCAGCAGTGATTTTTTCCCCCACCTTTTATTGACACCGACCTTTGGTAATGTCTTTCATCGCTCCTGGGGTGGTTGGTGCCAGCCTGTCTCCACATTGGCCTGTTCTCAGACTGGAGTTCCTGGCATGTCTGTTTCCTAACCAGGCCAAATACTGAAAATGCCAGTTTCTAAGCACATTCACCTAGTTTTCCATCTGTCTGTTGAGATACACCTGTGGAGCCCGTATCGTAAGTCACGCATGGTGTCACCCAAGCCTACATGGCTTCTTCTAGAGACCCCATTAGTACCCATAGGAACGTGGGTGTGGTGGGTATCATGGAGGAAGAGGCCCAGGGGACCATGTGCGTTCAAGGTGGCCTGAGCAGGTGTGAGGAGGGGCCACTGTTAGAGCGTCTCTGGTGGACCTGACCACAGAATAAGTCAGAGTTATCCAGGAGCGGGGGCGGGGGCGGGGCAGGTGTTTGGGGGGAGGCAGGGCCTGGAACGCAGGGAAGAAAGGCCACCTGGCTGGTCTGGTATGAGCATGGACAAGAGTAATGGGAAGGGGCCCGCTAGCCAGGTGGGATTGTGCCGGGCATGGGAGGGACTTTTAACTCCAACCCTAGAGCGGTAGGAAGTCTTTGTGTTTGGCACGATGCCCAAGCACACGCCTCTCTGCAGTTGCCAAAGCTCTGGCCCATCGAAGAACCTCCTAGTGCGGTGCAGCGGGATATTTGGCAGGGTCTTCTTTTTGAACTGGAAGGCCTTGTAGCATGACACAAGTTCTGTGACCGTCTGACTCCTGGTTCACTGGGTGTGTGGCCATTTCATTCTCCGGTTTTAACCTAATTGCGTCAGGTAGAACAGCGGCAAATTCTGTTTTCTCACTTTTTGTTACTGTTCAAAGTGCCTCGCAAAGAGGTGAAAAAGAGCATATTTTATTATACCTTTAACCCAGAAAATTGTTGCACGTGAGCTGATATCTCTGCTTTTGCGCACGTCACCTGAAACTACAAAAGATTAGTTAGGATATTGCCTTCTATTAATTTATTTTTGTAGCTATAAACAATGGCGAACAGTTTCATAAACAACTAACTGCTCGTTGTTTAGAAAGCGAACTGCAGCGATGTTTTGCCTCCGGAATGACATTTAAGTTGCGGGAGGCAGCTGCGGGGGCTCCCCGTGCCGGGAGACGACCATGCTCATGCTTTCTGAACGTTTTATTAGTGTCAGAGGGCGTTTATCATAAGGAAAGATGGGGACATTTTTCTGCAAAAATAAAAATGCTGTTCCATGGTACCCCCCTTTCCCTGAAAAAAACACAAAACTTTGGTGCTTAATCAGGGTTCCAGATGTTTGCATGTATGTATTTATTTGGATATTTATAGTGTTTTCTGTCAAGCAGTTTGCCTCCCTGGGTGCATTCCAGGAATTTTAAGAACATACATGGGCAAAGCCACAAAGATCAAAGACCCATGTCTTGCGAGCTCTCTGCGGCACTTCAGGCCTGTCCCTAAAATGATTTATGGTCCGAGAACCGGAGATTTCTGTGACAAGACCCGAGTCACAGCTCTCTTCCTGTCCGCAGCGTGTTTTGAGGAAAGTTCTGGATGGGCCACGGAGAGCCTGTCTCAGTTGGAGTTCTTCCTCTCTGCTGAGTGTGCACATCCATCCCTCCAGGGCAAGGGCATTGGCTCCCTGGGCATCTCTGGTCTCTAATATTTCCACGTTTCACTGTTGATGTTTCTGTTGTTCTTCCTTTAAAACACGGGAATTATTTATTTCTCCACACTCCTTCAAGGTTGTTCGTTCTACCACCACATAGAACTTTGAGGGACTGCTCATTAAAAGTATGGGTTTCATTTTCTATGTAACTTTTAAAATGATGTAATAGCTGTCATCTAAGTGGAAAGCAGCAAGACTTTGTGGAGGAACAAGTGAGGGCCACTGTGACTGGTGCCACAGCGAGAGGAAGGGGCCCCAGGAGTGGAGGCCTGGCCCAGTGGGCCCTGGGCAGGTGCCCGCGGAGCGTTCTTGTGTTCCCAGTAAGGAAGTCTCTGACACGCCTGGCCTTCCTTGAAGTTCCCACCTGGATGTTTTCAGGATCACGGGTTTGGTTTATTGCTTCGCTGCTGCTTGCTCCGTAGATGACTTCTTGCTTCAAACTCCTTACTACAGACCTTCTCTTCTGGCTGGGAGTCGGGTGGGGGCAGTGGGAGGGTGGATGGGGCAGGCAGGTGTGTGAAGTGAGGGCTTTGGAAAGGAGACCCGCTCCCCTGCCTTCGTTCCCGTCCCAAGTGATTCGGGCCTCTCCACCGAGGGAGCCATAGGGAGAATAATAACCTTGACCCTGCTTTCCTTTCCCTTCCTTCACCCCTGGCCCGCCTTTGGGGTTCACTGGTCCAGAAGTTTGCTGTCCACAGTAACATGGGGACCTTTGTACAATAGCAGCACCGGTTGTCGTGACACAGGGTGAGCCTGGTGTGGTGTTTGCAGGTTGGGCGTTTGGCAGGCTCGCTCTGGGGCACGCCCCGTGACTCATTCTGAGGTGTTTCATTCTCCACCCCTCTGTTCTCCCCAGCACGTTGACTACCCTTAGGTGAGAGATTTGAAAGGAGGGGTGCTCAGGCTAGGTCAGTTTGGCTCAAAGGGTTGTAGAACTCTCTGTCTCCTCCAAGTTAGCATACTAAAGTGGAACCTTTTGCCTTCAGGCCGAGGCTGGATCTCCTCCGAGGAGTCCAGCTTTGTAGTCAGTGGCTTTAAGAAGAGCACTTGGCCTGGGTTTTCTGCCCTGCCCACTCGTGCTGGACATAGCTTCAGAAATGCTGTTCTCTGTCCAAACCGGAGTTCCCTAGCCTTTTTGTTTGTGTGTTTTTTGATTTAACATCTTCTTTCTCCATAATAAAAGCCTTGCTATCCCTTAAATATTTAGAAAATTATCGAATCATTTTTCTACGTAGTGAATTTTGCATTAAATTGCGTCTGAAAATAAATCATGGTTTACCAAGATTTAAAAAATCCATCGTGCTTCGCTTTATTTTAAAACACAGGGTGACGTTTAACTAGAGATGCAAGCTGTTTTCATGACCTCATGTTTGAAATTCTTTCAGCCCTGTAAACCTGTGGGGTGCTTTTTTAAATATAACTTCTGTGTTTTGTATCTATGCGGTAAGTAATGCGTTCTGGCGGCTATTCCCCCTTCCATCTCTGCAGTTACAGACAAGGGTACAAGGAGTTTTTATGCCTGATAAGTGCAAGGCGAAACTGAATATAATTGTCAGAACGTTTTCTGTTTTCTCCCTTTGGCATTCAGAGCACTAGCAGCATCTTGATGTTCTGTGTGAGAGTTATAGCTATTAATAGGATTTTACCTGCTCCTGAAAGGCAGGGTTTGGGGAAAGAAACTTGGGACCGAATTTGTGAAATTGTCACTTCTTTGCTTCTCCTTTCGTGTTTTTTGATTCTCTGACACCAATGTCCCCTTTTCCGTTGACTCTCTGGCTGAGGGCCTGCATGAAATGCCGTGGGAGCAAACTAGAAACAATTTAAAATAGTGTGGTGTTCAGAAGCCTGCTGGTGTCTCCCGGTGGGCGCTTCGTGGTAATGGAAATCGGTGGCCGAATCACAAGCTTCTTGACCTGATCTCTAACGTCCACTAAGGTGCATCCAGATGTTTCCAGACAGTTTCTACATAACGGAGAGAATAGTTAGCTAATGTTTGTTTGTTTGTTTTTTATTGTGGTAAACAACACATCAGTTAATGATTTTACATATTACCTTGAAAAGTATAAGTTACAACAGACGCCACATGCTATCTTCCACATAAGAACCTCTGGGAATAAGAGTCTCCTTATTCTAGACAGGGCATATAGGTGTCTACACCCCCACACCCCAAAGAAGTTCAGATGTAACTGGACCAGTTACATATATTCTGAAAGAGAGGCCCCAGGGTCCTGGGAGTAATCTCTGTGTGACGTTGCCTTTGGCATTTGGTGGTGTTTCCCTGCCCCTTGTCTTCTGTCCGTCTGTCCCTGTCTCTCCCTCCACCCCACCACCTGCACCCCCACATTTACTTGAAGGTATATTTCCTCTCTTCTTGCCCACCAAGCTACCACTTAAATGGGCCTCAGGATCATACTTCCCTCAATACATGCTCTGCATTTTCTGGAATATTCTGTGGTATTTTCCTTGGTTAAACTCAGATTAGCGCATCTCCACATCCCTAGATCCAGTGATGCATTCATTTTTGCTTTTCATTCCAAGAAACACGTCCCTGGAAGTGCAGAAGGAGGTGCATGCAGACAGTCCTTGACCTCGTGGTGGTTCGACCTAGGATTTTTCAGTTTTACGATGGTGTGAACGTGGTCTGCATATTCAGCAGAAACTGTGCTTCACCTTTTGGATTGTGACCTTCCCTGGGCCAGTGGTTTGTGGTACGCGCTCTGGACAGCGGCCGGGAACAAGACTCCCGGTCAGCCACGTGGCCACGAGGGTGAACTGCCGGTGCTCTACCATGTGCTGTGTCACCGGGGTTCTGGGTGTTGTGTTTTGTGATTGACGTCCTGCCTTGTCTGCAAAGTGCCCAACTGGAGGCTCATGTAAGTGTTCTGAGCACATTTAGGGTAGGCGAGGCTGAGCTACGCTGTTCAGTAGGTTAGGTGTATGAAGTACATTTTCAACTTACAATGTTTTCAACTTAAGGTGAGTTTATTGGAACACAACCCCATCCTAACTCGAGGAGGATCTGTACTTCCCTGTCTTCTTCCGCCTTTCATGCACACTTTTGCTTTATTTTGGTGTTTTCTCTTAGCTTCTCGTTCTTAGGTTATCTGCTCACACAGGGCAGGGGCTGTTAGGGCTTCTGAAAGGCTCCTACTCATGCTTTTGCATGTCACTTTAAGGGTTCTGATGGGTCTGTCCTTGACTCGAAATTGTAGAGAAAATGAGAGGCTTTCAGTGGATCCAAGTTGTGTTGATTTAGCCATGGCATCCGTTAGGACTGAATTCCACTAATAGATGTTTTGCGTCTTCACTTGAAAGGTTTCTCCAGGTGTTGGGAGTGGACAAGAGGGTGGTCAAGAGCATTGATTGTGTAAAATACTTTAGAGAAAGGTAAATTGCTCTCGCGTTTTCTAAAGGTCAGCCAGTGCTTTGCGGCCGAAAATGTTAACGCATTCCACTCTGTCCCCCTCACCCTGTGGCGGGTGGCATTTGTGTGTCTCTGCTGTCAGCTGCAGCCTCTCCCTTCGCTCGTTTCCGCCCCCAACAGATTTCTTCATCTTCCCTCTGCTCTGCTTTTCCTGGAGAGAAAGTTTTCCTCTGCTGGGGTGCTGGGTGGGACTCTGGGACCTCCTGGTCCCCCTAAAGGCACAAGTCTCTTGTCTTCCAAGATGTCACACCAGGATAGTGACAGAGGTGGCTGCCACAACAGGCACCTCCTCTTTGGTTCCGACACCTGGGTGCTGAGTGCCACCATGGAGCAGGTGGGTGCGGCAGGTGGAATGGGGTTTGAGGCCAGGATGACTCTAAAGTTTGGCTTTTTTTCTTTGTTAAAAACTGTAAAATGCACATAACATAAAGTTTAGTGTCTTGACCATATTGAAGCCTACATTCGGTGGCATTAAGCACCGTCACATTGTCGTGTGACCATCACCACCGTCCATCTCCAGCATTTTCACCTTCCCAAACTGAACCTCTGTCCCCATCAAACACCAGCTCCCTGGGCCCGCCCTCCAGCCTTTGGAGCCACCACGCCGAGTTCTGGCTCTGTGAATTTGTCTGTTCTAGGCACCTGACGTAAGTGGAATCACACAGCGTTTGTCCTTTGGTAATCGGCTAGCTTCATTGAGCAGGATGTCCTCTAGGGTCATCCATGTCCCAGCGTGTCAGCATTTTCTTTCTCGAGGCTGAATGAGAGTCCCCTGTGTGTGTACCTGTGTATGTGACACTTTGTCTTTCCGCTGACCCACCGATGGGCACTTAGGGTCGCCTCTACCTTTTGGCGCTCATGAATGATGTTGCTGTGAGTGTGGGTGCCCTGCTTTCAGAACCTACCGAGAAGGGGAGTCTCTGGATCAAACGGTAATTCTGTGTTTCGTTTTCCGAGGAACCGCCATGCTGTGTTTGCCAGTGGCCGTACCCTTTCACACCCCCACCAACAGTGCATGGGGCCCCGGTTCCTTTACATCCTCACCAACGCTTGTTGTTTCTGTCTGTCTATCTGTTTTGGAGAGTAGCCATCCTCACGGGTGCCAGGGGGTTGAATCTGTCATTTTCTTGAGTAGATCATAGGAGGTGACCTTGGGCTCCAGTCCTCAGTGGCAGCAAGTACTGGGTCCCCTGGGACCATTGGACGCCACTCCTCTGAAAGGCTGGGCATGTGGGTGCCGTGCTCGGGGTACAGGTTTATCTGTTGCTAGGCTCTCCTGTCCCATTTCCTTGGCACGCTTCCCCTTTTCTCGGCCTACCCCTGAAAATTAGATCAGACACAGCCCGTGTTTAGATTTGTTTACAATTCCGTAACTCCTTTCCTGTTTTCCTTTCGACAGGCTTGGCAGAAGAAGTCTTTTTCAAGTAGTAAATTAATTTAGGTGGCGAGCACCCCACCTGAATTTTGTTACATGCTGGCAGGTTAGATAAATGGGTGCTGTGCTCTCAGCACATTTCTGCCCAGCGCTTCCTGGGCCGATTTGCAAGAGTGTCTGCAAAGGTGATAATATTCTGTCAGTTTGGGGCCTAGAAGAAGGAGGAGGAGGAGGGGAAAAAAGAAACAGGGCCTATTTTCTTATTTGTATTTATAGGCTGCCGGTGGGGAGGCTGGAATTGCTGTACGGCAGTTTACATGGCTAAATACATGTGAGGAAGATAAGCAGCCCAAAGACGTTTCTTTGTAGGCAGAGTGGAGAAGAGAGGGACCAGATCAGTCACTGTTAGCTGTGTCGGAGATGCATTCTCCGGGGCCACCAAAGATTTTTATTTCTCTGACACTCCCCATTCCCCTGAAGAATGTAGTCTCGTTTTAATGACTTGATTGATTCGATGATTGGGCTACAATGTACTTTATTTACCGGGGAAACGTTTTGTTCCTGTCAGCACTTAATGCAAATAAATCTACTTTTTGGCACCGCTTTGATAGACTGTAAAACTGCTTAGATTTGCAGGAAAATTTGTTTTGCCATGGTATGTTTGTGTACAGATGCAGTGTGAGTCCCCAACCCCCCTCCCCCCGCCCCGGTCCCCAAAGCATCACGTGTCACAGTGTGCCGAGGGACAGGCTGCGTGAAGCAGAACGTGGAGTTTGTGTCGCGGGGCTGTCTACGAGAGACCTCGGGTTCGTGACTCGAGTCGGGTATTCAGTGCCTTATTTTTGTGCCGCTGTGCTCGGACTTTGCGGTTCTGGTTCATGGTTTATCTGTGGTTTGAAGTAAGAAATACAGAGTGGGCTGTGCCTTCACCAGGCTGGCTGGCGTGTGAACTGAATGCGTGACATCCAGGAAAAGTGGACCTTTATTTCCTCTGGCCCAGTTTATGAGCCAAGTTGAAATGTATTTTGGTAGTCAGTTTTTCATGAAGTTTCTTGTTCATGAAAACGGTGTCATATATATAATAAATTTAATCTGGGAGGGGGTGGAGTTTGTTTTGTGAAGCATGACTTCCCCTTTGAAAAAAATTACCCAGTACATATTTTGTTCTTAAGAGACAACAGTTCACTTTATTCACTTACTTTTACAATTTTATTTTTAAACGTATGATTAAGACTAGTGCTGACCCAGCATTTAACAAAGGCAAGCTCGGGCCCCCTCTCTAAAGAGAGGCAAATAAGATTGTCCAGATTGCAGTGTAACACCATAATGCCCATTTTCAGCTAAACTGTACCGTCTTCAACTCAGATGTGAGTCAGCAGTGAAGAACAAAAACAATGCATGTAAAAATAGCAGCAATAGTGGCACTCTGGCCGTGCTTACAGTCCTAGTATAGGCAAAAAAGAAGAAAAAGAAAAACGCCGGCAAACCCAGAGCTGTGTCGCTTTCCTTGATGCGTTCTCCACCAGAAGAAATGAACTTGCAGGAAGGTGAGGGGTGCTCCCGAGAAACATGGTGGGAAGTCTTGGGGAATGACCAGCAGCCCTTAAAGTGGACCTCTGGGTTTTCAGGGGGGGGTTGTGTTATAAAGGGACATTTAACTCGAAGGAACCAGATTGAGAAGTCGGATGCAGGAAGCCAAAAATGATGAATGTGTTTTTTGTAGGACAGACAGTTGTGGGGAGGAGCAAGGGTTTTCTGGCGGGTAACCTCCTGCTGCCAGAGAATTGGCCAGAGCTTGCCCTTCCTTGGGGTGGGAGGTAGGTTCTCCGTCCGTCACCCTTTTCCCTGCTCAGAGTGAGTAAACACTTGAAGTGGGTGGGGCCAGCTGTGCAGCCCTCTGCTCTTTCAGTCCGGGAGGAAAGAGTTGCCCAGCTAAGTGGTGAGAACCCAGTGGGACCGGCGCACGCTCGTGAGCTGAGCCGTCTGTTAAGTGAGCAAGGATACAGTGTCACGCGGAGGTTTGATGTCTTTTTATGGGAGAACAAGAGTTTCGATTCTTTCACTTTGAGGTCAGCCTGGCCATTGTGTGGTTTTAATGAATCATTGTTTAACTAAGATCCTGCCAAGTATTTGACCATTAAATAGCCTCCAATCAGTAGAGAGCTGTTCCCTCACAGACTCGTATTTGACTGTGATTAATTGGCATTGAATTGGTATGTAATTACCTCTGCAGAAATCTAAGAACAGCTTGTGTTCTGATGAAGTTATTTGATAGAAAAATCTGCCTGGCACCGAGGAAGTCAGGTCGGGCTCCGCTGCACCTTGCTGCTCGCAGGCCGGCTGTCCCGGCTGCTCAGAGCTCACAGGGCGACCCTGAGTATCACCGACCCACACTGAGTCTGGATTTGAATTTTTTATTATGTAGAAAATTGCTTTGGGACTCAGACAGCATAAGTCTGTAAAGCTTGTGTGTTTTTTTTTTTTTTTTTAATGTTGAAATCCTTCTGAAGTTAGTTATTGGCCAATTAAACACGTTAAGCCAGTGCATCGGCTCCCTGGGCTTACAGTTACCCATTTACATGCAGAGAAGACGTCCAGTGGGAGAGGCCCTCCACCCGAAGGCAAAGGCGCTGACCTGAGGAGGAAAGGGCGGGTGCGGGGGGCAGGGAAGAGCGGGCTTGCAGGCTCTGGTTTGGGTGTGTGCCCTTAGATGACCGCCAGCAGCGTGAGAAGGGAAAGATGACCATTGGGGAGGGATGTGAGGGAGGCCGTTGTGTTCAGGGAATGTGTAGGGTAGCAGGAGTGAAAAGGGTGGGGTTGCAAAGGTGACAAAAAGTCACTAGATCTCAGACACCAGCTGACATGAGTATTTCAAACAAAGCAATTAGAAGTCTGAGCTGCTATAGGAAAAGTCACAGAGTGAGGACGAGAGGGAAGGCGGCTTTCGGTTTTAGGAACGAGATGACCGATGTGCCCCGTGGTGCGAGGAAGGCCGAACCTGGATCAGAGCATTTGAATGGGCCAGGGTCCCAGGTGAGAAGCAGACGATGGCTTGCCTCAGAGGTAACATGTCTCCTACGCTTTCCGTAACTGGCAAGCAGAACTTGGGGCACTATTCCCAGTTCTTACAACTTTTAAATGAATTTTGAAAAAAAAATAACACAGGAGGGGAAAATGATTTTTTCCCCTTCCTTTTTTAAAGGTGCCCCCCCCACCCCAAACAAAGGTCCACGCATTTACACTTAACACAGCCGAGCTAGTTTTGTGTACCGTCTGTTGGCGGTTCCCAGGTATTAAAATGATGTGCTGGAGATCTGCCTCCAGTACACCTTCATTTATTTCACATGGGGCGGGTCGTGGGAGGGCCCATTGTCTTCGAGTTGAGTCACGTTCTCGCACCAAATATTTTGCTGTCCTATTTTTGAGCGTTACATATGACTTGTCTGTGCACTGGAGGCAGGAAGAGTTGATTTCGCATGCCGAGTGGGGTTTTCCAGTTGAGGTTTTCTCAGTTATGGAGGCTGACAGGCACCTTCGTGGCAGTGGGAATTCTTTGCTCAGATGGATGCATTAGAAGTAGGCATGGCCACCACCATCTCTGAACATGTTCCCAAGGTGAGACTGCCTGAGGTTTTAAGCCCCCAGTGCTCATGGTTCTGGAGATGTAAAATGGAGGCCATGCACTTAGCCTTGAAAGACAGCTGAGGGAACGATTTTTTCCCTTGGACACAGTGGGGTGCATTCCTGTGGTAAGAGGAGTCAAGGGGTGAGGGTTTCCTGCTGTCTTAGAATCAGGGGTTCGTGTCCATGCCACTTACCTCTGGGGCCGCTCTACTTCCTACGGTTCAAGTTTGAGGGGATCCCCTGAAATCACATGCACACAGTACTTGTGGGCAGTTCCCAGTGGAAACACGCCATGGCTTCCATCAGCCCCACCGTGTTCAGAGCTGTTGTCTCAGAAATTCTTCTGTGTGTTACTGTCCACCAGTCTGCACCCTCCTGGCCATACGTGAGCCGGGAGCCAGACTCTGGTGTGATGTCCTGTGGGGTTTGTGTGTGGACACGTGTATACACCAAACAAGTTAGATTGGACTTAAAATCTAAGGGCTGTAGCCTAGACCAGCTTCCCAACTGTTTTCTTTGCTTCGGAAATGCTCAGTAATGACCCCTTATTGTAGCAAAGCATTTACCACGAGGCAGTGAAATGGCCTCCTGGGGCAATCTGTGAGGTGGATCCGCTCCTCCTTCAAGGTTAATTCCGTACTATACTTAGCATCAGGAGCTCAGTCATAGCACAGGTCGAGGCTCAGGATGCGGTGGAGCTCAAGTCCTCAGACTTTTCTAATCAATAGACCATGTGTCCCCATTCATTCTTCCGTTCATTCATTTGTTTACTTGTTAATTTATTCATCCAGCCTACAGTGATTTCTCTCATTTAATTTTGAGGTGGAGTTACTTTAAATGTTTTACTTTAATTATGGTTAGCCAAGAGAGGATTCCTGGAACTCTTCTAACCAGATGGGACAAGAGTATTTAGCCTCCAGTGGGGCAGGCATTAGCCAGTCAGAAGGGGCCTGGCCCGGCAAGAGCTGGTTTGACCATTGCTGTTCTTACCAGCTTAACACCAGCCCTGCCTGTAACTTTGTTGGCTCTTCCTATCCGTTGATACTTAATAGAACTTTCAGATGTGTCCAGAGAAGTGGCTCTAAATATGTCGACATGCACATTCTGAATCTCTGTAATGCTGGGTGGGCACCCCTGCTCCGCGTGGCTGCTTCACAGCTGGGTGGGTGTGCTTGAGTTAATGTGTTACCGTCTGTAGGCCTCTTAGAAAGTGGGAGCGGTACCTTGCTCAGAGTTCTGAGATGATGTGTGTGCTGTGCTGAACACAGTTTCTGGCACAGTCGGTGCTAAGGTGCTGGTAACCGTGGAAATTGAGCATGAGTGAACCAAAACAGCCACGAGAAAAAAATCGCACCCAGCTCTGTGGTGTGTGGTGCGGGCGTGGTGATGCGGTGGGGCCGTGCCCACGGAGGCTGAGATGGAACTGCTCCTTGGCTGTCTCCTCTAGAGCCCTTCCGACTGTTTTCAGCCTAGCCCAGAAGTGTGGATGGATGTCCCGCCGTCCCCTCCCCACTGGGCCCCTCCTCGGCGCGTCCCCCTTACACCTGAGGCTTTGAAGACACACTGACGGAAGAGAGAAATTAGACCTCCTTCTGACCGCAGGGAATGTTCGGAGGAGGCCCCTTTCCACTCCTGTTCCACACCCAGGTTCTCTCCGATCTTAGCACGCTTAGGTCATGTTCTTTCCATCAGCTAGGCAAATATTTGTCATCCTTTTGTCCTTTCCCACTTCTTTAGTCTTCACAGATGTCATTCCTCCCACCTGGACAAACTCCACTCTCCATCAGCCCGTGCTCTACCCTTCTTCCGAATTCTCGTTTCCTCCAAGAGGGCTTGTTAGGCTAACCCTGCCCTCCCTTGTAACTCACATTGTCTGGTGACAGCCACTGTTGCTGTGGCTGGCTGTGTCGTTGGCACCGGGCTTGTGCATGTCCAGTGCTACCTAGGTGTGTGCTCCCAGCGTTGTGTGTCCCTGTGCATCACCGAGTGTCACTGTATGAACTGTATTCACCTCTGTGTATCCTGTTATTCCGCCACCAGTGTGAGATTTACAGTGCCCCAGCACATACCAAGCTTAGGTCGAATTTCAAACCTAAACAGCAAGCACTGGCAAAGGGTTAAAGGTGTGTTATCTGACTGGCGAGTGGGAAGAAAAGCCACAACGTGAGAGAATGCGTGACCTGGAGGAAGGAAGGCTTGAACCTGGGTAGAGAAAACAGACGGCGAGCTCGCCCTCTGCCTTGAAGACCTTTGGGATTTTACACGTCATCTTGTCTGGACAGCCCTCCCTGGTGTCTTCCAGGTGGGGGAGAAATGAGAAAGGTCCCATGAGACCAGGAAAGAGCACATGAGTCTTTCTGAAGCTGTTTGCCTATGATCTGTCATGTTATGTAATAAAACCGTGAAACGACTCTCGTTAGTGTGGCTGAGTTATATGAAGAGGCAAGAGGGCACCAGATTCTGACAGTGCCACATGCCTGTGCTACAAAGGCGTCTTTCCCATCCCCGGAGGAGGACCTGCGGTCCCTCGCCGACTGGCTACTGACCTGGTCCTTAACTCCTAGGAGATGCGAAAGTCCCACAGTGTTAGGTGTCTGCCGGCAGCCACCCCCCGTGGGGACTGCCCTGCAGGTGTGCCCCCGAGGTTAGTCCCCTGTGGCTCCCTACTCTTTCCCCATCAGACCGCTGCCGCTACAGCGAGCCGGAGCCATGTCTGGGACCTGTCCCCGGACCTCCATCCTGGCCCTGCCTGCTGTGTAAGCAGGTAGGTGGGGCCGCCAGAGGAAAACCAGCAACCGCAGGTGCACCTGTCCCGTGTCTGCTGTGACAAGGAAGACGGGTCCTTTTGGGCTGTTGACAGGGCAGAGTGGGCTTTTTCCGTAGCACAGGGGTGGCCTCACCCCCTCAGGCCTGGGTACTAAATTTCGTGCCTGGAGGAAGTGGTCTGGATTAGCGTGTCCCCTTTGCAGGCCATCATTTAAGTCAAGTGCCATCTCTTACGCGTTTTGGCCTTTAAGTGCTAGGAGGAATTCTTAGCTTCGGAGGAAGTCTATAAACCGAGGCCAAGGGTAGGCAGAACTTTGCTTCAGCAGCTGGTTGCCCTTCAGCAGGACTGTTGGCACCTGAATTTCCTCCCGTCCTTCTCGTCTGCCCTGGTTACCTGCTTGCTCATCCCCATGGTATCCGTCTCTGCTCCACCCCTGCCTCTTGCTTCCCTCTCTGCCAGCTGCCACCTACCCGGCACCTGGGGACTACAGTCCCCTCACTCCACTTTGCCCTCTCTTAGACGCGTGCTTCCCTGCCATTGCGCCAGCTTCTGTAAATATCTGTGCCATAACTCATCTGCAGCTGCAAACTTCAGACGCCCTTTGAAGGAGCACAAATGAATCGGTTCAGCAACAACGTCAGGGAAGTGACGAGAGTCTGATGAACCAGACGCGGCATGTGGCGATGTGATTTTCCCCGGAAAACAGCCATCGAGAGGAGGCTGCGTGAAGTGCCAAGCCCCGGAAGTAGGGACTGAAACTGGAAAACACACCATTTGTTATGTATGGCAGCAGGGCTTGTTTTATTTATTTATTCATTCAGAGTATGCTCTCGTGCCTTCCGTATGCCAGGCATTGGTCCAGGCACCAGGGAAGCAGCCGTGAATGAAAGGCAGGACCCCTTGCCTTGATTATGCCATATTTTCATTTAATTTGCGTGAATAAAATGGGACAAAACTGGTCTTCAGCTCTTGGATGCAAAAAAAAAAAAAATGAAAAGGGCAGTAGTTACACATTTGTAAATATGACAAGGTTGCCATATGAGTTCTTAAGACGAAGGGACCATCATCAGAAATGTCCAGATTCTGCCTCGTTGCTCAGAGTGTGGTCCCTGGACCAGCAGCTTGGGCATCAGCGGGGAGCTGTTAGAAGCGCAGAATCCCAGGCCCCACCCGGAGCTCTTGAGAATGTACATTTTAACCCGATCCCTGGGAGCTTCGTGTCCAGATCCAGGTTTGGGCAGCGTGGCTTTTATGAGTGTCAGGCTCGTTCCGACCCAGTGCCCGTCGGGTCCTCAGGAGCCCCGGGCGTCCTCCCGAAAAGCTGGCAGACGGGGTTGCAGGTCGCACACTCGAGTCTTGGGAGGATCTCTCGTGGTCAGAATTCACCTCTCCTGTCGTGTCCCCCGAGCTGAGGGATGATGGTCATTGTGTAGGTGCCAGGACTCACAGTGTCCCTTCAGTAAGAACTGCTGTTCAAACATTCGTTTTGCAGACGTGCTTGTTTCCGTGTCGGGGTCCATCTGCGCCCCTTCCCCGAGTTAACATTAAAGCTGGCAAGCCTGAGTTTGTGGTGTTCAGCAAGTTCTGTTCCGAGGGCCCCCCACCCCAGGCACTTTGCATTTCGTTACAGGTTGTACGTGAAATGTGGTCCATGTTTACAAAGGGTGTGTAATCTAGATGTAAGTTCAAGACAAACAGACATGAAAAGCCGTCAAACCCCGGTGATATATGCTGAGATACAACCAGACTCCAGGGGAAACCTGGAAGCAAGCTCAAACATCCCTCATCAAAGTCGGAAAAGCAGTGCCTGTGAGCACGAAAGTCGCTCCGTCTTGGCTGAGAGTGGATCAAGGCCTAACTGAGGCCCTTGGTGGCTGCAGGGTCCCCTCTGTCCTCATCACTAAAGTAAAGCTGGAGGTTCGAGGCCGGCGCGGGGCAGCAGAAAATGTGCTACCATGAAGCGTGGTGATGTAGTAGCCTAGCGTTTGGGGGTGGGGGTGCACCTTGAGGAACCTCAAAGAGCTCCACATGACAGCATCATGTTTAAGAACAGTTAAACTATGGCTCAAAATACTCATTCTGGGTTGCCAGAAAAGGAGGAGTTTATGCTCTATCTTTTGTTTAAGAAGACAAAGGTCTGTAAGCCACATGAGCAGGTTTCTGCCAAAATGAATAAAATCAAGAGTTTTTTACTTAAAGGGCTAATGAGTAATTTGGAAGTTTTGCTTTCTAAAACCCATTCCCCCCACCTGATTTTCTTCAGCAGTCTGTTTTCGAACACGTGGCAGTTTGCTCTGATCGAGGCTTTTGGGTTGCTAGAGGCAGCACCCACCCACGTTAGCTCCTTGAGGAGGGCTTGGAAGCCCTCTCTATACGCATGTCCACACGGATGTAAGGGGCTATGACCGGGGGCAGGCTGGTGGGAAGGGCCAGGCAGTAAGGGAGAGGGGCGGGTTTCTGGAGCCCAGCGAACTTGGCCTCCATTCCCTCTTCTGCCTCACTCTTCAAGGCCCCTTTGTAGAATCTCAGATCTTCACCAGACAAAGTGCGGAAATGACTAGCCCTGCCACATCCCTTACAGCTCCACAATCTGGTAACAGTAATGTGACTCACACCTTGCACACAGGTGTGCTGCTCTGCATCTTAGAAGGTGCCTTCATAAGCATATCTTTTACCCTCTTAATCTTTTATCCTGTGAAGGAGTCAGGCAAATGCTACCACCTCGGTTGTACAGATACGGGATTCGCGTCCCAGTGGAGGTTGGACGGGTTCCCTGCAGGCCTGTGGCTCCTAAGGGCCAGGGAGGGCAAGGACTCTGGCTTTTCCAGGGATGGTTTCCTAATTCCTGCTGCTCTTTCAGTTTCGTGACCTTCTTTAGCAGCCCTGCACTGGTGGCCTACGCTGCCTGCAACGGTGGTGGGAATGCTGAGCCTGCAGACGTCCGCAGCTTCTGTGCGTGGAATTAGTTTGTGCAGAATGACGCAGGCAGTCCAGAACGGGCTCAGCTCCCCGCATGGCCCGCTGTGTGCACCGGAAGCTCGGGTTAGCACGCCAATCGGAAAAGGGGCTGGGTCGTCCGGTCACAGTGAGTCCCTCTTCGCTCAACATCCCTGGAGATACTGTGGCAGGGGCCACGTGTGTGTGAAGGGAATTTATCATAGCAGGGGTATCAGACTCATTTTCACTGGGGGCCTCATCAGCCTCATGGTTGCCTTCAAAGGGCCGAATGTCATTTTAGGACCGTATACAGGTAACTACTCCTCAACAGTTAAGCGAGAGCTCGGTGCTGCCACCAGGTAGAAACAGGTACCGGGCCTGATAAAACAAAGTGGAGGGCCGGATTCGGCCCTCGGGCCTCGTGTTTGCCACCTGTGTCATCAGGATGTCATCTGGAGACCTTTGAGAAAACTTCATGACTGTCGAGGCCGTGAACTTGGAATCACAGCTCTGATTACAACAGTCTGTCGCAAAACCACATACAGTGTTCCACACGCACCACTCGTTCTCACGCTTGCTTCTGAAAGCAAGGAAGTAACCTCACATTGTCTACGCCCCGCTCGTCGGCGAATGAGAGTTTACTCATTGGCTGTCTCTGACGTTCCATTCGGTGATGGCCTTCACCTTGTAAGGACGGCGTTTCTCCGTTGTGTCTTCCTTGTATGTTACACTCGTGGCCGGCCGTGCTGGCTCAGACCTGAAGATGCTCATGTCGGCTCGAAGGTAAAGGCAGTGGTTTCCCCTACTATTCATCTCTGTGGAGCTTTTCTCTTTCCCTTTTTTAATTTGAAGATTGCTGTCAGCATTTTGTAAGCTGAACCCTACTTACAGTGCTTCTGAATCCTGCATACGTGAAAAAGTTGTACATGTCTATTGAAGAAATAACAAGCATCTAAATTATGTTTCTGACATCTTTTTGATGTATTTTCCTCATTTTGCTACTGGTACTTTGAGAAGTTAAAAAGTAGGTAGGCCACAGAATCCATAAGAACACGGCACACACTGCCCATCTGATGTTCATGCTCCAAAATCACGACTGATCAGACCATACCCGAGCCCTTTGTCCCTCCAACCGTGGTCTGGGACCAGCGGGAGGGCATCACCTGGGAGTCTGGTGAAAATGCAGACTCTCAAACTCCACCCCAAGGCTCCTAAATCAGAATCTGCATTTTGGCTGGTCGACCATCTGACACTGCCTGGTAGACGTGCAGGTGACGTGCAGCAGAACCCCTGAGTAGTGGTGATTTCCTCACCTTGAGTTTTTGGCTTTGGTTTTGAGCACCTGTTTGGTGTGGTGGCCGGTTCTTTCACATACGTGAGCCCGTTTAATCCTCAGACTTACCCTGTAAAGAACGGTTGTCAATGGGGCTGCCAAAGGTGTCGCCGAAAGACTGTTTCTGGAGTCTGTGCTTCTGAAGCCTGAGCCAGGGGAATTGAGGCCCAGCTTGTTGAGGCATGGCCTGGCCAAGCGTGAAAGCCTCCAGTGGCTCCAGCTCCTTGCTGCGGCACACCCTGTCCTTTCTGCCCGAGCCCAGGCGCCTTGTGGGAGGACTACAGAGGCAGCGTTTCTCGGGCAGTGGAAGCTCAGCTCCCAGCCTCTCGCCGCGCATGGTCCAGGGGGTGGCCTAGTAGGAAGGGCCTCTGGAGGAAGTCACCTCTGACCAACCGTAGGAGGAGCGCCCCACATCTGTGTCACCTCCATCTGGTTCCTTGAAGCATCAATTACAGAAGTTTAGGGCCTAGAGAGACACATTTCTCAAGAACTGCCACACCAAAATAGGCCATGTGTGTGTGTGGCTTTGATTTTTTTTTCACTGAATCATTTGAAAGACTAGATATCTATTAGAAATTAGTTCTGAGCTTCTGATTCTGAATCTTTTAAGATATGCTGTTTTCTTGGATTCTGAGGAAGGAAATGAAATCAGTGATAAGAAATGATCTTTGACCATCGGATTCTATTTTTGTTTTTCTGCCTTCATTTCTCTTGTCTCCTTGGATGTTTGAGGCAGTCTGTGTTTGTCATACCTGGTGCACTTCTGCAGGTAACAACCTGTTACCCACAAATAGACTCACAACGTGAGAATGGCAGGATTCCAGACTTTCCCAAAATGTGAGGTGCTGTGAACCATCCTGGGGGGACAAAAAAAATAAAGAGTTTATAATCATAATTATTTAGAACGTACCACTTAGCAAAATTAATCCTGATAACTAAAGTGAAATTAGTGTGACAATTAGGATCAATTTGTGTGTTTTAAGTGCAATTGCTCGTTTATCTGCTTAGAACTTCGATGGAAGTGTGAGATGGGGTTTGACGGGGGGGACCTTCTCAGATCCGCCGATGCTTGCAGATGCTGTCAAGCCTTTCACCCCCCAGTCCTTCAAAACTCACAGCCACATTTCGGCTCCCTGCTCACTGCCATTTGGTGGTGTTTGCGTTCCTCGTTAGGTATCATTCTGTCTTCTCTTCTTTACCACCGACATCAGCTAATTTCATATGAATGTGTTATGTATTAAGTGCATATGCATTTAAAATGTTGTTTTGATTTGTCTGTGAGTTGTTTCTCTTAAAGGACCTAGCTGGGGAAATGAGTAATCTCTCCTCTCCTGTTCTTGCAGGAAGAATTTTAAATCGCTTCTCCAAAGACATCGGACACATGGATGACTTGCTGCCCCTGACATACCTCGATTTCATCCAGGTAACACAGCAGTGACGTCAGATTCTCAGATGGAAAACAGAAGCTCCTCGTTTGGCCAGGGCCCGCTCATGGGGGCTCAGGGCGGGCCTTGCGGCCTGGCGATGTGTCATGTTACCTGCGTGAAAGGCCATGTTTGTCCAAGAAAGGTGGGGCAATGAGTCGGAGGCTAAGTTAACATGAGTAATGCCTCGCGTGTAGGAGTGGCTACACGGCCCTGTCAGAGTTGGTTCAAAGCAGCTACATGCTTGCTAAGTGCTTCTCCATCTGCCTTCCAGGTATCTGGCGTGCAGTTCACTCGACTGTGAGCGAGCGCATTTCATAATCTAGAAACAATCACCTCTCACGGAAAGATAGCCTAGACTAGCTAAATCATGCATTGTGTTACCACAAAGGAAAAATATTTACTGCACCATTTTTTGTGGATAAAACCAGGTGTGGCTACTCACAAAGAGAAGATTAGCAATAGTAAGGTGAAAATAATAACTTTGTTAGCAAGGACAATAGAGAGCGGTTAAGGCAGATGCAAAGCCTTTAAAAAGGGAAGCCTGATGAAGCCAATAATAATTCGAGTACAGGATCAAAATCATCTCAGAAAGTGTCTTTTTTTGTTTTTCTAGACAGCTTTTCGTTCACATGTAGATTGCTCGGAGTCTTAAGGTGTCTTTTTGAAGGAAAACCAACAGTCCCACAGAAATGCCTTCTATAAGGTGTTTGCTTTGCCTGTGAACTTGAGGTTTTGAAAGAATACTGTGGGGTCATCTCATCTTTCATCCTCCCTCTCAGTGTGGTTGCTCACCTGCGGTGCTTTTTCTGCTGTTTAATTCTATCTCCTTTTCGGTGATTCAGGCCGGGGGACTTTTTCTTCATCTCCAAGTGTTTTTTTGGGGGGGAAATGAAATGCATTAACCCAAGGCTGCACGTACTCGAAAATCGCAGCCACTGTTGCTAGGACTTCGTGAACCTTTCCACTTTGCCTAAGTGCCAGCTTAGAGCAGGCTCATCATGAGCTCACTTGAAGGTCAGGCAGGAGAAATGCCACCGTGTGGGTGTGCAGTGATGAAGGCTCGATCCGGGGAGTTTCCCCTCCCTCCTTTTTATCTCTTCTGGAGCCACGGCGATAAAAGGAGCCAGAATTGCTTAATTTCGAGAATTAGCTATGTCAAAAAAAAAAAAAAAATCTGGAGTAGGCCTGAGATGATTACGGGCATTCCTGTTAGTCACTCAGAAATGCAGCAATGAGCATCTGACTGCAAACAGCCCAGCCCATGGACAAGGGCGTCTGCTGTTGACCAAAGTGACAGAAGCTGGGACTCAAGCAGAGTTCTTCTGACTGCAGACAAAGATGTCCGATTTTCTTTTCTCTCCTGCAGACTCATTTTTATAAAAGTGTCCTGCTGGGTTTAGCTATGTGATTTATCCCCAAGAAGCAATCTCCCACTAAAACAATATCACATTTTGACATGATTGTTAATTACTCTGAAAGATTCTGTGAAAGGTCCCTTCTATGTGCAGCTGTAAGGTAGGCCAAGGTTGAGGCTTGGGGTTCGCACGCAGTTAGCTAAAATATGTCATGCACATGTTTTTGCATGACAGGTGGAGAAAGAGGGATAGGTGCTACCTGATTTTAGTATAAAACATTCTCAGCCCGAAGAAAGAAAATTCTAGCCTCACTGTGCTTTTCTTTAACCTGAGAGACAAGGTGTTTTTTAGTTTTTTTCTTTCATTCACTCCCTTAATCTTGGTGAATCTCACCATTGTTGAATACCAGTAGTCCCAATTAGCTGATTTCTTGAATCTAATAGCAAAGGTAAATCTCCATGTCATTGTCTCTGAGAAAGGAGCTTTGTATAAAGGATAACTCAGTTATCAATTATGATAAAGATCTGTTGTCACTTGTTTTGTTTGCAGGTGTCTTTAATAAGGCTTCCCATAATCCCTTCAGGAAGAAATATTCTCTTCTTTTAAAAATAGTATTAGCCAAGTATAAAAGCCCTGATCCCTGCCATTGTTGCTGATTCTCTGAGGGACATTTCCCAACATTCATTGTTTAAATGGTTGTCAGGAGGAATCAAGGGAAACTTCATAAACGATGCAGAAACTCGTTCATCTTACTCCGTGCGGAAGCCTTTCTCCAGAGGATTTGCATTCAGTGGGCGAGGAGGCTTCTTTGACCGAGGTATCACAGGGATCATTCTCAAGTTTTGGGGCCTGTTGCTTTATTAGCAAGCAAAGATTTTTATTAAAGCCACAAAAACGAATTTAACTTGCCCTCAAATAAAGGCCAACAAAAAAATCAAAATGTAAATTGATTTTTTTTTTTTTAATTTGGATAGGACTCTGAGGACAAACACAACCTGGTGGTGTTCTGGGACTCTTAATGGAATCATGTAAACTTAAAATAAACACTATTATGGTTAGCACATAGAATGAAAACTAATTTTCCAAATCAAGTACATTATATTCAATTCATTTTCCCCAACCAACCACATGTTTAAAACCTGTTAGTTATAACAGCCGTCTTCTGGAAATTAATTCAAAGCCTATTAGCTCTGCTAGCTGAGCCGAATGAAGAGGGTTACTCGTTACATTTTTAATAGGCTCCTGAATTAAAGCAAAAGCAAGGTCAAAATGACAATCGGCTTGGCTCACCTCAGCATTGTGCTTAAGAAGTTGATCTAGTTTGTGTTTTTCGCGGGGGGGGGGGGGATGTTAATATTTTCAAGGAAATGTGGTCTACTTTGTCACGCTCCGCTAATAAAATGTTTGAAGTTGAAGGACTAGTCGGGTCCAGCTTGCAGGTGTCAAGAGTGTCACCTGTGTGAACTGCAGCTCCCTCTCAAGGGCTTGGCCGTCGGAAGTGGGAGTGACTTTTGTCGGGCTCCTTGACCCTTCTGCAGAGTTGTGTTAGCCCCTTTCAGAGTTTGAGAGAGTAGATAGTTACCCACCTGCCTTAGCTTTTAATGTCATTAGCAAACCCTGCCGGCGGACATCAGGAGGCCCCCAGGTTTAATGTTTCTCATCCAAGTGCAGGAGCGGGGGAAACCATCCTCTGACCGGCAGCTCCCCCGTGCTCCCAGCATCCTTTGTCACAGCGGAGGGAATGGAAGCAGTTGATTTTAGTGGGAACTGGGAATCTCCTCGTGAATTTATCCCTGTGGTGATGTTGTGGAGAAAGCAATCCTTACCAATCTATGTGTCTGGTGTTCTTAAGCCAGAAAGAGTGTGGCTGGATTTTTAGTAACAAATTGGAGGCAAAATCCAGAGCTTAGATGTTTTCATGAATAGGGAGTTAAGCTCTCCACTTATCAGAATATTCAAACTCAAACTGTCCTCTTCAAAGATTTTTTCCCCTTCCTAAAAGTATACATTGGCTCATGCTTTTCTGGAGAATTAAAATCAAGCAGATACAGAACTCATGTAGTCTCATTGATTCATGTGAGCTTTTTAATCCAGAGCATGCATGTTTGATTCCTTTTTCTGTAAGATTGATAGGTCTTTGGCTTTGTAAGTCACAGTTCAGAACTGTGGACCATTGGATTGGATGTAATTCACTGTGTTCTAGCACTTCTGAGGCTGAGAAATGGAGGGGAGAGACCAGAGAACACTGCCCGCCGGTTTGTGCCGTGACGGCTACAATTGGTACAGTCCGTAGGAGCAAGGGGCACATTTTTACTGCTCCACTGACCGAGTGACTGAGATAGGAAAATTCTCTTACAAATGCGAGCAAATTTGCTGCCAGATAAAAGTTATTAACCATCTAGCTTTCTCCCTGGGACTTCAACGAGAGATTTGTATTTGTGTGTTTTATTTTTTGTTTTGTTTTATTCTCTTCTTTTTGGACAGTTAACTATTCGTATCCGTGTTAGTACGATACAGCGACACAGCTACTTTTGAGAATGTGTGTCAGTTACTGTTGTCCTGTATTCAGGTGAGGAGGCTGTAGGAACGGTGGGGATGACGTGCGGGACTTTGTGACTGAACTGACACAGGTGTGGAACAGTAGTGCAGATAGAAAGACCAATTTAAAATAAGAATTTAAAATGTTTATTGATTTTAGAGAGACAGGAAGAGGGGGGAGGGAGACAGAGACAGAGAGAAACATCAATGTGAGAGAGAAACATCGATTGGTTGCCTCCCAAACGCCCCCCAACTGGGGATCAAACCCGCAACCTGGGTATGTGCCCTGACCAGAGAGTGAGTCCCCAACCTTTTGGTGAGTGGGACAATGCTCCAACCACCCGAGCCACACTGGCAAGGGCAGAGAGACCAATCTTTGACCGAGAAAGCATTTGGGAAAGGTAGGCCAGAAGCGAGGGAAGGTTTTGAATGCATCATAGAAAATAAATAATGTATACAACACCAAATAACAACAGTGTGCAGGTTACCTCAGGGCTGCCCTGGGCTTATCAGATAAGTTAGCCAATGGCTGGCAGTACATTGCTGGCTTATCAAAGGGTTGTTCAAACACGTTTTGTTTGTTTGCATTTTCAAAAAGCGTAACAGCTTTGAGTATCAGCAGTAGTTCTAAAACCAAGTCACTTGAGCTAGATCACGGTTCTTCACGCGTCAAAGCGAAATATCTCTATGAAAATAGGACTGAAAGTACAAGTCGTACGAAGGTCGTTATCTAGACCTCAGATGTGAGGTATCTTTGACCAGCACTTTGGCCTTGTGTGTTTGGGTGAGCAAAGAAGCAGAAACATGCAGGCGCTCGTTAAAGCTGGCGTGTTCTAAGTGTCTGACTTCTTAACCCCATGGCACAATATACTACAGCAGCATAAATCTAGTTTCTGCTTTTTTTAAACAGTGATTGATGTAATTAATAGGGTTGCCACACACATGTAATATTTGTGACATTTTACATTTAATTTTTGTTAAGGGTTAAAATTAATTTCATGATTAGTAATTTTAACAAGTACAGCCCAACCATACAGCCCAACGTGTTTATAATATTTGATGGCCAGATATGTTGTTTTACGAATACATTTGCAACTAGATACGTCATGGAAAATCTTGAAGTTTCTCCCAGAAGGAAAGCAGTCCTTCTGTTATGTATCTGTGACGTGTGGATTTGTGATGTGATTCTTTCAGTTATTTCTCATTCCTATGGCATCTTCCTTCTTGTATTTCCTACCAGTCATTTATGCAGCTCTTACTATGTGCTGGGATGTCGGGAGGAAAGAGACAGAGGCCTTCTCTTGTCCGTCCGACAAGCATTTATTGTCCTGTGTGCTGGGTGCCATGCTGGGCTGGAGGATGTGGAGCCGAATGAAGTTTAACCCCCGTCCCCCTCCAGGAGGCCCACTGTCCTGGAGGAGACAGACAGAAAGTCAGACAAGTTATAACAGGAAGGAGACTGTCTTTGAGAATGGGTGAGGCTTTAGCGTGAGACACATCTGATCAAGCTCTGCCGTTAGTTGTCTTGAGGACGTTGGGGACCTCCTGGTGGAGGGCCCCTGTGGATGGTTGGAAGTTTGGGTCTGGTGTGAGGACCGTGGCCTGGGATGAGAGTGGAGCCCACCTGTTCTTCACTAAGCAGGTAGTTGTTGACTCCATGGGGATGAATGAGAGTGCCCGGGGCGGGGGTGGGGGTGTGTGGCATTTCTAGGGGCGAGGATCAGAACTCGGGAAGCCTGGATACTTGCTGAGAAAACAGAGTTCAGAGGAAGCGGGGACAAGCAGAGGAAACAAGGAGTGAACAGCAAGGACAAGAGGAGGGACTACATTGAGGAAACTGAAGGACAGGAGTGCTAAAAGCAAAGGAGAGGGCCAGCGGCCAGTTGTCAGTGCGTTTGGCAGTTAGGAGGTGTGTGGGGACCGCCGGGACAGGGTGAGGACAGGAGGGGGCCACATTGCAGAGGCTGAAAACTGAAGAGGAGTGGAGGGAGCCAAGATGGGGGGCCGACTGCTCTTGGAAGGGCTCTGACTCGGAGGCCAGGCCCGTTTGGAATGTGTGGCTTGGGGGATGTTGCTGGGTTGTTGGGTTTTGTAGTTTATGTGATGATGGTGGCGGAGGTGGCATGGCCCTCTCTTCTCCCTCCCTGCAGTAAACAGAGACCAGAGTTGAGGTCCTCAGATGCCATGGTCAGTAAGGCCTGGAGCCCTGGCCTCATGGTGGGGATGGGGCGTGGGGATTGTCCAGAAGTTAATCCCTTGCTGAGTTTGGCAGGCTAGAGAGCCACGGAGAAAGTCCTGGAAGGCCAACTGGAAGAGGGTGGGCGCTACAGGCAGTTAGGGAGCTGGTCGAGGAGGGCGGTAAAAACTCTAGGAAGTGACCTTTGACCCGAGGTGAGAGGAAAAGTCACAGCAGATGCTGCCGGAAGCCACATTTCCACTTGGGAACCACTCTCTTTCTCTGTCATCAGCTGAGAGTGGGCTAGAAGGGGGAGTCGCTCAGTGTTGTTGAAAAGCACACAGTTAGTGCCAAGTGTGTTGGAACTCACTTTTCGTGATTCTGCTTTCTCTTTGCTGTATCTGATCAACCTCAAGAGGCACTTGATCATTTTCAATGTTATTTTAATTCTACTTCTAAAGTGTTTATTCCATATACTTTTCCTCAGCTTACTCCTTCCCATTCCCTTCAGTGAGATGCCAGATCACTTATTTACCATTTTATGATTAGAAGAAAGGCCTGCCTTCTATTAGTTCTTTGTTTCTCCTGCCTTTGCCTTATGAATGCTGTGGGGCACAGACCAACCCGCCCGTCATCCTCTGAGATCAGCACACTCCTTTGTGCTCTGCTCTCAGATGCCAGGCCACCTTGCTTACTTTGGAACTTGAGTATGTTTTCTCCCGTGAACCAGAGACTCTGACATGACCCAGGTGGGTGAGACCCTCCCAGGGATCATCAGATTCTGACTTCCTCTGAGGCTGGCCCGGGAGCAGCCCCCTCACCCTGGACGGAGCGGGTACTCTCAGCCTTCTCTCACAGTGCGGTGCTGTCTTAGACTGTGTGTCTCAGTAGATGTGTTTTACTTCGTTTGCTGGTGATCTGTGTCACAAAGGAGCACAGGCCGAGAGAGTGAGATTCCTATTTCCTAGTCCTTTCATCTCTCTACCACTCCTGCTGGACTGACCGCGGACGCGCTCCTGTGCTGGACTGACCGTGGACGCGCTCCTGTGCTGGACTGACCGTGGACGCGCTCCTGTGCTGGACTGACCGTGGACGCGCTCCTGTGCTGGACTGACCGTGCACGCGCTCCTGTGCTGGACTGACTGTGGACGCTCTCCTGTGCTGGACTGACTGTGGACGTGCTCCTGTGCTGGACTGACCGCGGACGCGCTCCTGTGCTGGACTGACTGCAGACGCGCTCCTGTGCTGGACTGAATGTGGACACACTCCTGTGCTGGACTGACCGTGCACGTGTTCCTGTGCTGGACTGACTGTGGACGCTGTCCTGTGCTGGACTGACCGCAGACGCGCTCCTGTGCTGGACTGACCGTGGACGCGCTCCTGTGCTGGACTGACCATGCACGCGCTCCTGTGCTGGACTGACTGTGGACGCTCTCCTGTGCTGGACTGACCACGGACGCGCTCCTGTGCTGGACTGACTGCAGACGCGCTCCTGTGCTGGACTGAATGTGGACGCACTCCTGTGCTGGACTGACCGCGGATGCGCTCCTGTGCTGGACTGACCATGCACGCGCTCCTGTGCTGGACTGACCGTGCACGTGCTCCTGTGCTGGACTGAATGTGGACGTGCTCCTGTGCTGGACTGACCGCGGACGCACTCCTGTGCTGGACTGACCGTGCACGTGTTCCTGTGCTGGACTGACTATGGATGTGCTCCTGTGCTGGCCTGACTGTGGACGTGCTCCTGTGCTAGACTTACCGCGGATGCGCCCCTGTGCTGGACTGACCATGCATGTGCTCCTGTGCTGGACTGAATGTGGATGCGCTCCTGTGCTGGACTGACTGTGCATGTGCTCCTGTGCTGGCCTGACCGCGGACGCGCTCCTGTGCTGGACTGACTGTGGACGTGCTCCTGTGCTGGCCTGACCGCGGACGCGCTCCTGTGCTGAACTGACTGTGGACGTGCTCCTGTGCTGGCCTGACCGCGGACGCGCCCCTGTGTTGGACTGACCGTGCACGCGCTCCTGTGCTGGACTGACTGTGCACGTGCTCCTGTGCTGGACTGAATGTGGATGCGCTCCTGTGCTGGACTGACCGTGCACGTGCTCCTGTGCTGGACTGACTGTGCACGTGCTCCTGTGTGTGCGTGTGCACACCTCCAGTTCCTCCTCAAACAAATTCTTCACCCTTTAAGGACCAGCAAGTCTCTCTGCCCTGTTCACAAAGAACCGCTCTATTCTGCAATAAAGCAAGCTCTGTGCCCGACAAAAAGAAGGGACCCTCTAACAATGGGCCTCGTTCTGTGCTGAGCATACTTCAGCCTCACTTGCAGCCAGTCAGCCAGCCTCAGTGTTTGGTGAGCACTTCCTGTGCGCCGGGCACTTTCCAGGATGTGCCGTGTAGAGCGGTGAGCTGGGTATTGGCCTCCGGGAGTTCGCGGCCCAGGGCAGGAGACTGATAGCAAACAGGTGAGTTTCTGTCATAGTTCTGGTGGCTTGCTAGTGCACAGAGAGGCAAGTGTTTGCAGTGACTGATGGACTGCTTCAGACATGGTGGTCAGGGCACAGGTGACATTTGAGACTGAGAGAGGAAGGAAACAGCATGCAAAAGAGATCTGGGGGCAGGTGGGCAGTGGGGAGCATACTGAGGAGTAGGAACAGGCGCAGGGGCTCAAGAGGGCAAAAAAGTGGCATGTTCCCAGGGACAGAGAAGGCCAAGTGGAGAGGAGGAAGAGGGGGCTCAGGACGTAGACAGGACTGGACCCCATAGCTTCCCAGACCGAGGTTAAGGGGTTTGGGTTCTAGTCTGGGTGCAGTGGGCAAACATTATGATCTTTTCAACAGGAAAAATATCATGTTCATGTTTTAGAAAAAAATGTGTAATACTTAGTTGATACTTCTCATGAGATTATTTATAAAGAATTTTTAAATTCCTATATCAGTATATGCATAATTTTTTGAAGGCAAGACTCGAGGACTATTCCCTGTAGTGTCCCCTCAACCACAGCACAGTTTTGTAAGCTGAGGCAGGTCAGGACTCAGATGTTCAGTCACTGAGGCCTTGCAGACTGTTCCAGTACAGGCGGGGAAGTGGTTCTCCACAGGCTGTTCAGGCACAGGCGGGGAAGTGGTTCTCCGCAGGCTGTTCAGGCACAGGCGGGGAAGTGGTTCTCCGCAGGCTGTTCAGGCACAGGCGGGGAAGTGGTTCTCCGCAGGCTGTTCAGGCACAGGCGGGGAAGTGGTTCTCTGCAGGCTGTTCCAACATAGATGGGGAAGTGGTTCTCTGCAGTCAGGAGTGGGTGTCTGAGCCTCCCTTTTCAGGGCAGTGGCTCCCACACACCTGGCTGTACCTGGCTGAGGCAATATGAAAATAAGGATGATGTAGGATTTTTTTCTCAAAGCTGAATTTACTCAATTCTTCTCTTTAGACATCTTGATTTTCTAAATACAGTGGAATTGCTCTGATCTAGGAATTCTAAAGTCAGCATGTAAAGTCTTACAGTCCAAATTACCCACCCACAACAGGAACTCTACCTAGCCTTTAGTGAGGGCTTCCTGAGTGTCAAACCTCATTTTTTCCTAAAGATTTCATTTATTTATTTATATTTTAGAGAGAGAAAGAGAGGGAGAGAAAGATTGATGTGTGAGGGATACATCAGTTGGTTGCCTCTCACCCACCCCCAACTGGGGACCTGGCCCGGAACCCAGGCATGTGCCCTGACTAGAATCAAACCAGTGACTTTTAGTTTGCAGGCCGACACTCCATCCACTGAGCCATACCAGCCAGGGCTCAAGCCTCATTTTTAAAGTCCATCACTTGTATAATCTCTTATTTCATGTTCCTGGCAACCCCATGAGGTCCATAGTTACTGTGCTGGCTTTACAGATGAGGGAAATGAGGCCCAGAGAAGTGACATAATTTTTCCTGGATCACACAGCTAGTGAGTGATAAATGGGAGACTTATTTGTACATTTCTGTGTTTTACTCATTATGCACACTAGGGATGAACAAACTGCTTTTTTTCCTGGTTTCTGATCACGTAATGAGAATATTCTCTTGAGGGAGGTCCCAGGCAGAATCTCCAATAATAAGTTATCGGTCATCCAGGGTCTGCGCCTCTTCCCCAGCAACAGTCGGAGGAGTGCTCATGGGGTGGGACCCCGTGGTGTTTTAGATAAACGGTCTGTTTGAAATTGTGGTGCTAGCCTTTTCCTTTCTCTGGCTGTAGAGTTCATTGCATGCCGACCTACTTTCACTTCTCCAAAAACGCTTTTGGAAAGTTTTGCTCACTGCTGAAGTTTAGTCTCAGAACCACTCTTTTCAAGAACTTTCTTCCTTGGCTCTGCGATAAGCCTGGTCTCAAACCCTAGTACCAGAGAAATGGCGACTAAGTTTTGGGCATGAGCATCAGAGTGCTCAGGAAGTAGCAGACTGTCTTCACACATAATTCAGTGCACACTCGTTTGGGGCGGGGCATGTGCGGCTCTGTTGGAATACTGTGTGAACAAGCAAGGGGAATCAACTGCAATGAAAAGCAAATGCACATTTCTTGAGGTTTTGTTTAAAAATAGTGGCCTAACTTCCCATTAAGACTTTTTGAGCAATAGGTGATTCTACATTGTACTAATACTAGTAGTTGGAAGCGCACTCTTTATCGAAAATGGCATAACTATGCTAAAGTTAAAAGTTAAATTGTTCTATATTAGAAATAATGTACAAGTTGCATAAAATAAATCTATCATTTTTTTAGGGGAAAAAATATATACCTTACGGTTTTTTTTAAAGAAGATTTTATTTATGTATTTTTAGAGAGAAGGGAAGAGAAGAAGAAAGAGAGGGAGAGAAACATCAATGTGTGGTTGCCTCTCACACACCCCCCACTGGGGACCTGGCCTGCAACCCATGCACGTGCCCTGACTGGGAATTGAACCTGCAACCCTCTGGTTCGCAGGCCTGCACTCAATCCACTGAACTACACCAACCAAGGCATCTTATGGTTTAATTAAACGGAATGGCCAAGTAGCAGTTTAAAATTTGAACACTCTGGAAAACTATCAGCAAAGAGTCTAAACTTCCAAGTCCAAGATTTCATATTGTAGGCCGTACCATTCTCTTCTGTGGAGTGAGAATAGGAGTTCTGAGATACTCGTCTCTGAACAGGAGATCTTGTCAGTAGGGTACTGTACGTGTGTGTGCACGAGTGTAGACAGACGCACCTGACCTCAAGGGGCCGACTGCATAGTTGCGGTGACCCTCTCACACCATGTGGCTCTGTGCACATCTTCCACTGTGAAGCACACGGCAGGGTCACGCGGTTTGCGCAGGGCTCCCGGTGAATTGGGGTCTCCATTTTACACATTCTTGAAAACTTCTCTAAGGAATTTGTAGTTGGACCTACAACAGTTGGGCCCTGTCCAAGGTCTTAGAGTAGTGGCTGCTCACCATGTAGTTTTAAGGGAAAACAAGAGTGTGCATTCACGCCTGTCTTTGTCGAAGATGTCACTATTCCCAGTTGGTGGACTTGACTGAAAACCGCCAAGGCCAACGGTCTGGTGGGTGCTGCACACACGCGGCGCCCCTGAATGGTGCCCATGGTTGCTTCTGGAAAGGACCTGGATGCGCTTAGATTTGTCTCCTGTTGGTGGCCACCTGCAAAGGCCTGTATGGGAGAATCCCGGGTCCAGTCAGCATCTGCACCAGCCCCTTGGGACTGGGCGGCAGGCCACCTCGTTCCTTGCTGGGCGTCACTGTGGCTTCGCTGGGCTGACTCTGCCTGGGGCCACACCAGAGCCCCCAGGTTTCCTTAGAGGCTTGACCGTTTGATGGTCTGAGGCATTCTATGATGCTTTCTGTTTTCAGAAGAAATTGTGGAATAAGCTAGTGAGCCCAGTGATGTCCTGCTACCAGACCTCTGCGGCCCATAAAAACCACAGTGTGAGTTGACATCCCAGGGATTCTAGACTTATTATCCCGAAAGATTTTAAAGGACGTTTTCCCATGTAGACTCACTGAGTCAAAATCAGTTGTTTTCAAACCAGACCATTGAGCACTAAATATTTCTCATTTCCATACACTTTCTGAAACGTGCAGAGTCCCCGGTAACACTGAATAAGGAGCCTCCATTATCCAGAATTCTCGCCATTAAAATCACTTCCAAGAAGTCTGCCTACTGGCAAAATAAGTGAAAAGGAAGGGTAGAATCTGGAAGTTGGATTTAGGCATTCAGAAAAAACAAATTTTCTTTTTTTAAATTGGGAACTGCACTGAGAGCATGTGGACCTGCACACAGCTGCCCTCAGCAAAGTGCTGTGATTTATTGAGGAGACTGAATTGCAAAGCCTTTTCTCCCCCACACACCCTCACCACCACCCCCCAAAAAAAATCAACAGCTTGACTGAGCTTAAATAACTGACTTTCATATTCTTTCTTGGAGCACAAAGGGCTAACCCTGAGGCCACTTGAGCCACCAATGCAGGCAGGGACGGGGACCACCACGGGATGTGTCATTCCCTCCTCACCACACACAAAACGCATGGACTGCGGCTTTATGAAGTGAAAATGCCCGAGAAAAAGAAAATGGGAAGGAGGTGTCCTCGCTTATTTCTTTCCAGAGGGAGAGCGCCAGAGAAAAAGCTGCCGCATCTGGGTATTGAGAACAAAGCAGCCCTAAGACTTGGGTATAATAGGTTGGGTCACTTGCTTTCACGGGAGCAAAGGAGTTGGAACTGCCTTTACTTGTCTCAGTGCCACTGACCCTTGCAGCTCATTGTGTGGAGATGTCAGAGAAAGTGTGTAGAAAGCATTCCAGCCTCTCTCACCAGACAATGACTGTGTCATTTTGAGATTTCTATGGTGTGTTGACCCCTTCCCCCCACTCCCTCCCGCAAATCCCCCTGGGACAAAAGAGATGGTTAGCGAGGCCAAGTTGCCCTCGTTTGAAAGATCTCTGTTTTACTGACTCTTTAAAAGTAAACTCATCCATTTTAACTGAATCACAGTGTTTTCACGCTTTTAAAAATCAACAAAAGCGTTTTAGTCAGGGCATTTGCGAGGATGGAGTGTTCCGTGAAAATGCCAGTCCCAGAGATAATGATTCATGCAAACCGCCAAGTTCAAAGTGGGTCTCCTTGTTACTCAGAAAGGAGAATTGATGACATGGGTTACTGGGAATATTTACAAGCACTTGACCCTCAGGTTCCTGAGATCAGGGTGATATGATGCGCACAAGCTCCCCCCCCCCCCACAACTCCTCTGCCTTTTTATTTCGTCAATGACAGGTGGGGGCTGGTTGCGTTTTTCCAGTGCGTTGTGCAGCACGCTCGGACCACAGCACCGTCCACATCAGCACGGTGACAGTTAACCACCGGGGACCCTCCCCAGCTGGCAACCAGGGCTCCAATTTGTCTGCCTCAGCATGTGCACTCCAATGATAATGTCTGTAGTTTCACACCAGAGGCTAATTAAGACCCACGAGGGAAAAAATAATAAGGATCTCATTTTTATCAAGCTTGGTGGTGGTGTGCAGAGCGGAGGCCTTTACATTGTGGCATTCTTGGGTGACATCCATCACACAACAGTAGTGGCCACTCACAGGGCCCTCTGTCCTCGCCACCCTGCATCTTCAGGAATGAAGAAATGGCCCGCTGTTGCTAGGGAGAGGAAAGTGGGTAAACAGGGGGCAGGCAAAAGTAGGGTTACAGTTGTGAGCATGCGAAACACGGGAGTTGGTTCTTGTATTATTACTTATTAATTATTGTGTTGTCTTCCATACGAGCCAATGGCAAATCTGCTTTTGCCCCGCCCTGTGTTTACTTGCTTTGAGGACCTCGAAGTCTCCAGTGTGCTATTCTCAGTTACATCTGTTCAGTTCTATTTACACAATGGGTTTTCCTGATAAGAGGAACCAGAGAGGGGGTGGTGTTCTGGAAGAACTTGGCTGCAGTTGGAGCTGAGTCTCGTGCTTTGAGCTACTTCATGTGTGGCTGCATTTCTTAGGATGGGAATGGGGTTAATTGTCATCTCTGCTTTCTTGCTGTCTCCTGTGTGTGAGTTTTGTGACCGATTTGTCTCTGGGTTGTGTGCTTTCCTGTTCTCTGATTGTCATCTGCGTTGAGTGGGATTCTCATCCCCCAGCCGATGGCACAGCTCTGGCATCACAGTGAGGGCCGGCACCCTATGGGAGGTATGTCGAGGCGACTCCAGAGCCACCTTGTGTTGGAGGCACACAGGCTGGTTCCCGCAGCCCTCACTTGTGCCTGCCCTCTTCGCCACCCCCAGTGTACCCAGGCAGACCACCCGTGACATTGCAACTGTATTTTTCCTATTGCCAGCACCTGCCGGCGCATGCCCTAAACAACGGGAGCAGTATCTTTAATTATTTAACCTATTGGTGTTTTCACCGAGGTATAGTTTATATACAGTAAAATAAACTTCTTTTAGTTCGATGAGTTTTGATCACTATCTACATCCCAACAACCACCCCACCCCACCCCACAAAACAAGAGGTAGAGTTTCCACGTGTCTCTCACGCCTCCGCAGTGCATTTCCACAGCTCTCCCAGACTGCCATCAACATCGGTGAGTTTTCCTGTTCTTGGCGCTAAAATGTGAATGGAGTCAATGTGGCATGTATTTCTGTGGCCGCCTTCCGTGGCTCAACATGTGTTTCGAGCGCCGTTGCTATTGTTGCATGACGCCTCGGTAGTTCTTCTTTCTTCCAAGTGACGTTCCATTGTACGAAGGCTGCATTGATTATCGATCTGTCCTGCGGTTGATGGGGATCTGGGACGTTGACATGTCAACACTTTTTAGCGGTAAACCTTGCTGCCCAAGTGATTACGTGGACATACATTTTCATTCTTGTTGGATCACATACTCCGATGTGGGATTGCCGGGTCCTAAAGGAGGTGTATGTTAACTTAAAAAAACTACCAAGTTTTGAGAGAGTTGCCCCATTTTGCACATCCACCAGCAATATATGAGAGTTCTGGTTGCTCTGTGTGCGTGTGGAACATTTGGTATTGTCGGTTTCTTGATTTTAGCCTTTCTAGTGGGTGCGGCTAGTCTCTTTGTGGTTTTAATTTTCATTTTCTTGATGATTAATGACACTGAGATCTTTTTCTTGTGTGTTAATTGGGTTGCTGATTTTTTTAAACTTAAAAAAATTCTTTAGACAGCTGCTGTGTAGGGAAATATATCCTTACTCGAGGGTATGTTTATTGATTTTAGAGAGGGAGGAAGGGGGAGAGAGAGAAACATCAGTGTGAGAGAGGAACATTGGTTGGTTGCCTCCAGTATGTGCCCCAACCAGGGCTCGAACTCCCAACCCAGGTGTCTGCCCTGACTGCGCATCGAACCCACAGCCTTTTGGTGCATGGGAAGACACTCCAACCAACTGAGACCCCTGGCTGGGCTGTATATACTTTTAAAAATAGTTATACATATGTGTTTAATACTAGTCCTTTGTGAATATATTCTTCCAGTCTGTGGTTTGCCCTTTTATATTCTTAAAAAAAATTTTTTCCATTGAGGTATGATTGACATACAACATTATGTTAGTTTTAGGTGTTGTGCCACGTAATGATTTAATATTTGTATACATTGTGAAATGATCGCTATAATCTCATTAACATCTGTCACTTGGGATGAGTACTATTAAGATCTACTCTCTTAGCAACTTTCAAATACGCAATACAGTATAATTAACTCTGGGCACCGTGCCGTATACCACATCCCCGTGACTTAGTGATTTTATAACTGGATGTGAGTTTCGATCCCTTTCGCCCGTTTCTCTCAGCCTGTGTGCCCTGCCTCTGGCAGTCACCAGTCTGTCCTCTGCGTGCATGAGCTCAGTTTCTTTGTGGTGGTGCTTTAGAGTCTCACATGTAAGTGAGGCTGCACAGGACTTGCCTTTCTCAACCTGTTTCCTAAATCTTGCTGACTTAGTATAACGCCCTTGAGGTCTGCCCATGTTGTCACAAATGGCAACATTTCCTTCTTTTTTATGGCTGAGTAATATTCCATTGCATACATATACCGCATTTTCTCTATCCATTTACCCTCTGATGGGCTGATAGGTTGTTCACATCTCTTGGTTATTGTTAACAATGCCACACTGAACGGGGAGGTGCACGTATCTTTTTGAGTTAGTGACTTGTTTTTTTCTTCAAATACATAACTTGGAATTGCTGGATTGTATCGCAGTTCTATTATTTTTTTTGAGGAACCTCTGACACTCTTTCCACCAACAGTGTGCAAGGATTCTTTTTCCTTTACATCCTTGCCAACACTTGTTATTTCTTGTTTTTTGTTTGCTTGTGTCTTATAACAGGTGTGAGGTGACATCTAACAGTCTCAGGGGTGAGGGGACACCACATTGTGGTCTTGATTTGTAGCATTCATTGGGCTGAAAACACTCATGCTCCAAACCACACCAAGGACAGGGGCTCTTTCGCTTGATGCTCTACTTTGTAAGCATTTGGATTTTGTTGCCTGCCCCCCAGACATCTTTCAAGCCCCCATGAGACGGGAACGGAGATGTGACTAGCCACAGAGAGAAATTCTCTGCACCAACAATGTCTGTGGAACGCTTGCCCACTCGTGATGAGATCTCTTTGGGAAGTCCTGGCACAGGGATGAAAGGTAGACCGGCACAGAAGTATTGCGGCGTGTTTTACAGAGCCTTTCCGTCCCTGCCTTTCCCCCCATCCCTTGGTGTCCCGGGAAGAGGAGAAGGGAGTGCAGTGTTTTACCCAAGTGTCAAAGTAAGCATGTAGCATCCTCTCACTGCCTCTTAGGTTCCAGGCTCTGCAGCATCATGTCAGCCAGGTCTAAAGCAATGGCTAGCTGAGAGAAATGTTATGTTCCACAAAACAACTTAAAACCCTTGCACACTGCAAAGGATCAGGTTGTAGAAAACAGCAATGGGCCCAGGGCAACCTGTGCCAAAGGGGAATATTGTACCCGCTGCACAGTCAAGCTCTTTTTTCTGTGTGAGGAGACCGAGGCTCCGAGGGATAAAAGAACTTGCTCAGAATCTCACCAGTAGGTCAGAATCTGGCCTGTGTGTACCCAGGGTTGTGTTCTTCGTCACCATGCTAGGCTGTGTCACACGTGATTTGTGCACAGAATAACTATACCCCTCTATTTTCCTTCAATAGTCCTTGTTCACATCTATGCCTGGAGCAGTTTTTAATAGTGCTTCTTTGACTCTCAAAAGCCGCTCATTTGAGACAATAATTGGGTCCCTCTCCATGGACCACTGTGTCAGAACGGCCCGGGAAGCCTGTTAAAAGTGCAGATGCCAGAGCCCCACTCCAGATCTGGATGCTTTCTGAGGGGTGGCCGCAAGATTCACTTACAGGGACTTTTCCAATGTTTTGTGGATCCCCAGGTGAGTCTCACGCCCTCTTGAATTGATCAATTATTTGTCTACGTTATTCTGCCTTCAGCAGAAGCCGCACCAGGTCCTGAGGCAGTATCGGCGCCCCCACCAGATCAGAGGGATGCTCCCTGATGAGTCATCTCTCTGAGGTCTTGGAGAAGCTGAGTGGTCTCGTGCCAGCCCACCTGCCAGGACAGACCTTCCCTAGAGCCTCCCCTTCCCGTTTTACTTCCTAGCACGCCCAAAGATGTTCATCTCCAATTAGTCCTGACTTTGTCCAAACACGCACCACGCTCACTCAAGCAACTCGGGAGTGAAAGAAGGTGTGAAGGTTCTCAGCCAGGGTTCCCCACCATCTAAAATGGCAGCGGAGGCCATCTACCTCCTGGACACGTTCATCCCCTCTGCAACAGCTCAGCGAACAAGTGTCCCATCTTTGCTTATTCCACCACAGGGGTCGCCCTCCTGAGGAAGGTCATCTGTCATTGCTAGGAAGGTTTGGGCCACACTGTTTTGTGGCCCAAATGTGATTTCTTTCTGCGGGTCCAATCACGCTGAGGGCAGAGCCACACCAAATCGCCCTTTAACAGCACCTCCTCGCAGTATTGCCCACGTTTTTCTGCAGGGCTGCTGCTGCGCCCATATCTTCTCCATCTCTGGTGGCGTCCACGTCCTTGTTTTCCTTGGGGAGGGGAAGAGGAGTGTGTGGACTGGGTCGCCACTTTGTATTATGTCATTCCGTCACGGATGTGCGTTCGATTTCGTATTAAGATGGGCCCACCATTCCCACTCTGTGAAGTCGTTCAGGACCTCACTTGGCCTTGGAGTAACTAACATCTTTCCCAGCGTCACTGTGAAATGCGGTGAGCTTGTCCTTACATTCCTATCAGCTATAAATCCAGAGCCCGACACGAAGGCCCACCACTGAGCAGAATGCCTCTCTACCACCTGGGTAACCTTGGGGAGGTCGCTGCACCTCTTGTTTTTTATTTTTTTTGGTCCTCAGCTCTCAAAACGTTGAGTGTTCTATGCATTGACGTTTGAGACAGTTCAAGGTCGAGAAGGGCTTGTCTTTGCTTTTACTCTTCCCAACTGAAATGTCTTCCCTTTCCTCCCCACGGGTTCAACTCTCACTTGTCCTTCCGGCCCACTGCCCAGGGGCCTTCCTTGACTCCCCAGTCCAACAAGTCTCTGCCTCTCCAGCTGCTGGAGTCTCAGGGGCAGTGCCGTAAACCTAGCTTAGGTTAATCTTGCTTCTCATGCTAATCTCAGAATGTGGGTTTCTCTTGCCTTCCTGTGGTCCCTAGAGCTGTGCCAGGCCACAGGTGTGCTCCAGAGGGAGTGGCTACTTGACCAGGGCATGGGTGGGGAGGGCCAGGTGTGAGGACATAGGCAGGGTGCCTCTGGGTCTCCAGCCTGCTCGCCACAAAACCTCAAGAGCCTGAAGTCACCAATTCCTTATGTCACCTCACTGGGTGGTGATTACGTCATGGTTTCCATGGCAGGGTAACTAGGGAAATGTAGTGTCCCAGGGGGAACCTTCCCTACCAGTTCTCTGCCAGGCACCAAAATGCTTGTTTGTCCAAGAGATGATTGATTGGATCTTGTATGCCACTGCAGCTTGTCCTCTGTCCCCTGGGAGTGTAGCACAGCAGGGAGGCCGAGGCTGGGCACCCGTGCAGGGGTATAGGTGTACGCACAGCCTCACCCAGCTGCCACATGGTCCTCTTCGGCTTGTTCATCACACCTGAGAACTACCCTGGCTATTCTTAATGCCAGTGGCCTGGGGCCCCCTCAGAGACCCAAGGTGCTCCTGCTCACTGTCAAGGTCAAGTACAATGCCATGGCTCTAACAAGTGTCCAAAAAGGTTCTCATCTGTATTAGTGTAACCTTCCCCTTTGGGCTACACGATTCTTTCATTCCGACCCTTTATTGATTGGCCTCTTAGCCAAAGTCAAGTGCCTTTTGTTGGCAAATGATAAAGGGAGAAGTTTGATGAAGAATAATCGAGTGTTGCTCGTGAACCTCTCTTTCAAAGCCAGTCAGTCACCTTCACTGTGCTGTCATGTAGGCATCCACAGGGGTCCCCTCAGACATACCCCAGGCTCAGCTGCTGAGTGCTAGGGGAAGGGGTGGACTCCATCCATGGGAAGAACAGAAGAACCGAGGGGAGCGATACAGTGATTCTGAGACTGGAGGGCGGAGGAAGTGGTGTCTCAGGAAGCTGGGTTGCTGGAAACCTAGACTTGGTACCCAGAACCCGGCTCTGAACCTCCTGGTCACTCACCTCACTCACTATTTGGCCTTTTTCTAATCTAGGTAAAAAGTACCAGAGAGCTTGGAGTTCAGTGTGGTTGGAAAAAAGCAGTCTAAATGGGACCTGAGAGGAGGTACCAATGTGGGAGGGGCTAAGAAACAATTTATATTAGATTGTTTTCCAAAACTTGGAAGGCGTTTCCTTAAAGTCCCAGGAGTGACGGGCTGTAAGAAGCCTTTCCTCTGTGGTGGCAGGGATGGGGGGGGATACTGACTGCGATTATTGTCAGGTTCTGCTTTCTCTGGGAATGTGGGGAAACTTTCAGGGGCCTGGATGCTGCTGCCCAAGGCCCCACAGAATGGCTTCGGCAGCCCACACCCCTCTCTAGGGCACTCTCAGATGTGACCATGGGCCAAGGCTGTGTTTGGGTGCAAAGCAGATTAGGTGGCTTTAGCAAGAACCTGAGAGAGACACGAGAGCACAGATGTCCTGGCAGGACAGTATTCAGCACAAGTGACCAGGCCTGATTTCCTTCCCAGCACCACCGGTTCCCTCCTTTCCTCCTACACTTGGTCACTCCCATGTTCCCTACCGAAGGTCTGGAGACACCCAGGCGGGCTGGTATGGGGAGACCTACCGCCCGGTGGGTGGCTACCAGACCTATGGGGATATCCTACGGCCACCCCAGCAAAGACGAAAGTAGACAAGCCCATCCTCAAACTAGCACTCAAGAGACAAAGTGCTGTGAAAGAGTCTGACAAAGACCTCGGCTGCCGCAGGCCCAAAATTCAGCGAATGGAGCGTGATGGCAAGAGGCTGGCTCCAGAGAAGCTTGCCCTAGCAAAGGAGGAAGCAGAAACACCAGTCCCCAGATGAGCATTCAGGAGAAGCTGCCCCGTGAAAGAATCGGACAAAGACTTTGGCTGGTCCAGCCCCAGAAGCTGGCACTGCAAGCACAGTGGCCAGAGGCTGACCCCACAGAAGCTCTCTGAGTAAAATGCAGACAGACTTTGGACCACCTGTAAGACAGCTGATGCTCCTTCCTAACGTGAGCTCCGCTGCCCACCACTGGCAGCTGCAGCCTGAGCCATCCTGTCTAGTCTTCCTGAGCCAGGAGCCTCCCTCTATGCCAAGCAGCCACGGGCAAGGAGCCTCAGAAACTGAGGTTTGAAATGAAAGGCCACTCTGAACCTCCCAGGGCTGACGCTGGTGGGGCAGAAAGCCCAGTGTTCCTCTGCCCCATCCTCAGGAGCCCCTTCTTGGGCAGGAGAAAGACGAGCCTGCGCTCTGGGAGCTAAGCAGGATCTAGGAGCAGAGAGAGGGGCAGAGTCCAGGCTATCAGACGAGTCATTGCCAGCGGCACCCTCGTAAACTGGGAGGGTCCGGGCTTCTTGAAATGGAAGGAAGCAGGTGTGCCAAGGCAGGGAGCCTCTGGCCTGGGGTCTCGAGCGTGGGGAGTCCTGCTTCCTGGAAGGTGTCGGAGCAACCCCCACCCCCGCGGTTCACCTGCTTTCTGATTCCTAGCCTGTCTATCCTCACTGGGGTCCCTGGTTATCAATAATTTTCTGGAAAAGCCAGTGTTGGACTTGAAATCCAGTTGTCCAATGTGAGGCCCCAAACCTCCCTAGGAAGTACATTGCCATGTCGGGTACCTGGGTCCTGGAAGACCCTCTGCCTCCCCAAAAGGACCTTTGGGTGCAGCTTCTGTGTGGCTTCTGCAATGACATCTGTGCAAATTGGGGCAGGACTCAGGCTGAAACCAATGAGTACTTCCCTGTGAGGCGGTGTGTGTGTGCGTGTGTGTGTGTAGAGGCAGAACTGAGAAAACGCCATTTTCTTCCATGACTCCACCCCTCCATCGGCTTACTGGAGTACTTATTGAGCACCTGCGCTTGTTGCTTGAGATATTTTGGTGACTGAGGAGGTTGAAGCTCCTCCCCTCAGAATATCCACAAGCAGAAGAATGAGACGAAACAGTCAACGATATCATTTCAAATCATGATAATTGCTGTAAAGACAAGTAAAATAGGGTAAGAGGCTGGCGTGACGCAGGGGCGCTAGGTCGCCTGAGGTGGCCAGGGCAGGCTTCTCTGAGGAGGGACGTTTTCAGTGGGGATGGGAGCGATGGGTCAGTCAGGTGAGGAGCTGGAGGGAGAGCACTCCTGGAGGACGAAGTGACAAATGCAGAGAGACTCCCAGGCAGGAGGGAGGCCCGTTCTAGGACCCGCAGAAGGCCAGGGTGGAGGGGAAGAGAGAAAAGAATGAAGAGGTTCTGGGAGTGGTCGCCCATGAGCCAGACTCTCGTGGCCTGGTCACCCATGGTGAGGAGTGTGGCTCTTTTCTTAAGAGGGATGAGAAGTCACGGGTGGGCGTGGAGCAGAGGGGCAGAGTGATCTGATGAGGACGGTGGAAAGACCGCTCTGACCGCTGTGTGCGGTGGCACTGAGGTGCCGGCTGTTAGCAGCGGAATGTCTTGGCAGTTAGGGGACAGTTGGTCCTGGGGAGTGGGGGAGGGGGTAGCAGATGAGAAAGAGCTCTGCCTTTGGGCCTGCGTCCCAGGCACACGTGCCGCAGCCACTCAGAGCGGAAGGGGGCACCGTCAGCAGCTTGTGGCCCTCAAGCCAAAGTCACCCATCCTGTGGGCAGCACACATGCCCTCAGGGGCCACAGCAACAAGACCGTTGCTCCCCACACCCAACACATACCCTCGAGGCCAGGGAAGGCCCTGATCACATAAGTTATTTCCCTAACCTGGGTTAGAGGAGGAGGGCACACCCACTGGGGATCCCCCAAAGTTCCCACTGTGAGTGTCAGTTAACCCACAAAAGACAGCGAATACCTCTTCTTGCAGTGACACGCCCTGCCCCGACTGCCCACCCCTGGAGATCCGAAACTTGGTATCTGTCTCTGATACTCGCTGTGACTGAGGCAGACTTGTGGCTGTTGGCAGAGTCAGATGGGTTGGCAATTCCCAAACACGAGGCAAACAGACTCAGACTCACCCAGGATCTTAGGAGAAGCAGAGATTTCCAGCACCCACACCAGTCCCAATGAATACATTTTTAGGGTGGGGTCTGGGCATGTGTGCTTTTAAAAGCTTCCCATAGTTACCAGTTTATAGAGAATACAAGGGACAGAGGAACATGTGAAATGACACCATGGGATGCAATCAGCAAATTCCAAAACAAAACTAAAGGACCATGGGTGGCATCCCCCCCCACACACACACACACAAATAATTGTAAGGAAGAACTTCTGGTCAAGATGGCAGAGTAGGTAAACGCTGTGCTCACCTCCCCCCAGTACTCCATGAAAATTACAACTAAACGACAGAGCCACCCCCATGAGACAGCCTGAAGACCAGCCAAACAGAAGTCAAGTCCTGCATCGTGAAGCATATTCACAACAAGCCACATTGAGTCTGGTAGGAGGGTGGGGGGTGCAGAAGTTAAGAAATAGGAATGGGTTACACTGATTCGTGTTAGCCGGCTAAATGAGCCTCCTGTTCCTGGAATGCACTCTACCGGGTCATGATGTAGGATCTTTTTTGAACGTATCGCTCTGTTCAATTTAATATTTTGCCAGGAATTTTTGTATCTCTTTTTCACGAGGTGTATTGGCACACAATTTGCTTTCCTCGAAATATTTAGTCAGCTTTTGGTATTGTTACGCTGGCCTTCTGAAGAGACTTGGGAAGTGTCTCCTCCTTGTTGATGGTCGGTTTTAAGTGTCAGTGTGGCCAGGCAGCATGACACAGCTGCTCCATCAGAAAGTCATGTGGACGTTGCTGTGTAGGTGTTTCGTAGAAGGAATTGAAGTCCCTAATCAGTCGACGATCTGGGTAGGCCTGATTTAGTTGGAGGAAAAGGCCCTAAGAGTTAAGTTCCCAGAAGAAAAGGAAATCGTGCTTGTGAATGGCGGTGTCAGCTCCTCCTACCCAGGAGCTGCAGCCCGCATTCCCTTTCTAGCAGCCTGCCCTGCTGATTTTGGCCTGGCCTGGCCAAACTCACTTGTGAAGTGCTGTCCTTTCTTATTGTTAGATTCGGTTTATCGGTAATGTTCTTTAGTGTTCCTAAGACAGGTCTGTAATTGTGCTTTCTTTTGAGGTATTTGTCTGGTTTTTCTGTCATGGAAATGCTGGGGTCAGTTTCTCGGGACGAACGTGTCGAGAACTTTCTATGTCCAGGGTACTTGCGAAGCCGTCTTGGCCTCTCAAGTCTTTTCTGTGAGAAATTTTTAAATTATGGGTTTGGATTCTTACCTGGATAGGGGATTTTCCATATTTTCTGTTTTGCTTTTGCCGTGCTTTGTATGTCGTCGTTCAAGAAATTTGAGTTCGCATGAAAACATTTTAACTTATCAGCGCAGTATTTATTTATGGTGTGCTCTTTTTGAGGCATGTGGTGTCCCTTGTTTGCTTCTTTTTTTAGTTGAGGATAATGGTAATTTTTTCCTTTGCTTTTCTCGGTAAATCTCAGTAGGAGTTTACTCACTGATGTTTTCAGAAAACCAAGCTTTAGGGTTGGCTGATTTTTCTCCTTGGATCTTAGTCTTCTATTTTATTAATGTCTACTTTTATCTGGCTTCCATTCTGCTGTGTACTTTAGCTTAATATACTGTTCTTTTTCTACCTTAAGATAGACCCTTGCCTTTTAAAGCCTTTTAACAAGACTTTTTAAAAAGAGCAGTTTTGGGTTAACAGTAAAATTAAGGAGGATACAAAGATTTCCTGTGTATTACCAGTAGCCTTTCTTTAAAAAAACAAAAACAAAATTTTTAGAGCTATAAATTTACCTGTCAACACAGCTTTAGTTGCAGCCCTCAAATTTTAATGTTAGAAAAATTCATTTTCATTGCTGTCAGAACACTTTTGAAAGGTATTACAATTTCCTTGAGCCAGGTGTTATTTAGAAGTGAAGTGTATTACTGCATTTCTGAACATTTAGTGACTTTCTAGTTACCTTTTTTGTTATTGGTGTCTTGTTAAATCCACTGGGTCATAGCATATTCGACACAATCTGTCCTTTGAAGGTTGTTGATGTTTGCTTCTATAGCAAAGCCCATGCGGTTGGAAAAGAATGTATTGTTATTGGCTGCAGTATTGTATATGTTTTCATTAGGTCAAGCTGTTAATCATGTTTTCAAATCTTGGATATATCTAGTGCTATTTATGTGTTCAGTCAGTTATTGAAGTAAATGCGTTAAACTCTCTTGGGTCTATTTCTCCGGAGTCCTGTACGGTTTTTCTTCATATATATATATTTTGTCGCTATGTTATTAGGCTTATATAAATTTAGATTTTTTTAAATGCCTTCTGCATAAATTGACCCTGGGTTTTTATGAAATGTTTTTCTTTATTTCTATGAATGCTTCCTAACTTAAAGCTTCTGTATTTATGGCGGTATAGGTAGATAGATGCCCCAAAGCTTACTTTTGGTTAGTGTTTTCACAGGGTACACTTTTCCAGCCTTTGCCTTTATGTGTCCTTATTTTAAGAGGTGCCTTTAAAAGTAGCATATGGATGGACTGCAGCCTTGAATTTCATCATAAGCTCTAACAGAGTAGGAAGAGTAGAAGGGGAGCTATTGATCCATGACACAGGCTGATCACAAAGGAAGGAAGGAGTACAGTGCACTGCTCTAATGTTGTGTATTGTCTTGGTCAGGGAATTGTGAGGCATACTCCACCATTCCACTCTTCAGTGGCGTTAGCGAGGACTCGGGATCAAGAACTCACTGGAGGATACACAAGCCCCAGAGCTGGTGTGGGTGTGAAAAGATCCCAGGCCCAGTGAGGGATGAAAGGAATGATGAGTGTGTATCCCAAGGAAAAGGACAAGTTTAGAAAGCTTAATCTTAGAGTCTGTACACATCTCTTCATAGGGGTAAAACACACCCAAGTTTCATAAAATTGTGATTTAATAGAGTTAACTGGGTTGGATGAGATCAGAAGAAATAGGTGGTCAATTCTCAGAACCAGAAATGACCTCTGAACTCCTTAAGGCACAGGTGGCACACACAAGGCCTGCGGGCCGAATCTGGCCCTCCACCTTGTTTTATCCAGCCCGGCACCTTGTTTCTACCCGGTGGCAGCGCTGAGCTCCTTGCCCCTAGTTAAGGAGCAGTTACATTTATACAGTCCTCAAGTCACATTTGACCCTTTGAAGGCAACTGGGAGGCTGATGTGGCTCCTGATGAAAATGAGTTTGACACCCTTGCCCGAAGACATGCGAAGTGCCCATCAACACGTGGCTTACACCTGCAGGTTTAATCTAACCCTAGGTTGGCATCAAGGTTTAAGAGGTAACATTTAGGAGTCTTCCCTGTTTTCCCCTTTGCTTCTATTTCTCCCATAATTGAAGGGTCATGAGTATTACTTGATAGGAATTACATTTTATTTCTTAGTGCTTTCAGGACTTTGCATATAGCCTGTACAAAATTTCACTGCCTCCGCAAGACTCTTGTACTAGCCAGCGGCACAATCTCTGTGATAATCATTTTATTGAAAGGTTATTTTTTATCTTATATGGTTCCAGAATAAATAGATAGAAGAATCTCTCCTACACCCACATCAGTAAACAGCTTACTGATCAAAAAGCTAGGCATCATTTTTTTCTCCCTCGAAATCAGAGGAAAATCTTGACATGTTTTCTTGCCAAGAAGTGAATCTTGCTTTGTTTATTGCACTTGAGTCCTATCTTTTCCAGAATCAATAATAGTTTAAGGCAATCTGGATGATTTGGATGTATCACAACTTGGAACAGAATTCTTTCGCGTCTGACTGACAGCTTTAAAGGCTTTGAAATCCCTTTGAGGTGTTAGCAATCTTAATGATCCCGATTTCATGTTTTAATACTGGAAATAAATAATAAAAGTACTGTCTACTAATTAAGTGGTCTTATGATTAAATACACATTTTACTTTGTGCCTAATATGAGAATGCAAGCGAGGAAGAGTTCAAATAATAATGGAATGAGCCAAAAGTATGGATGACATATTTATTTGCATAGAATAAGAAGAATACATTTTCACTGCTGTTTATAGAAAACATGTTCTTTGGCACCAGCTTCACAAAGACTAGCAGGAACAGAATCCCATGGAATTGAGTTTAAAGTGAATCATGGGTAGATACCTGGGAATTCTTACAGGACTGTAAGCACTCTGGCAGTTAAATGCCAAACAGGCAAACAGGTCCTTGTATTTAAAATTGTACTTGTGAAAGGAATATGTTCAACTCTGTAATAGTAGAGTGCAGTGTTTATTCTAGAGGCAGAGATTTCCTAGGGGAGTTTTAATGTTTTTCCACCATCCAAATATGGATATTGAGCTTGTAAAATACTCAGACTCGTTTTGAGTCCTTGGGTTTATGTTCTTATTACAATTAAATTTGGATTTTTTTTCACCACCTTTAAGTCATTTTGCTTCCAGTGCCTAGAACTCATCTCTCTTATGAAAATGTTTGTTTTGTTTTTAACTTAAACAATAATTCTTAAATCAACACCTGTTAGTATATTCTTTTAGCAAGCCTTTTAAGGATCTTTTAGTGGTCAGTTCTGCTGTATGAACTGAGCAGGCTATTTATTATTTCCTAATTAGCTGGGAGTCTAGGACTGGTTGCCACATGGGAGAGACCTGGTGCAACCTCAAGAAACCCAACAAAACTAGGAAATGCAGAACAAAGGGGAAATAATATAGAATACGAACAAATTTTGGTCTTCATTTTTATTCAGATACGAATCATGTATGTATATGGGGTATAATATTAAGCAGGGATTTAAAGAACAGACTTGGGGTAAAAAATGAATGAATTATCTGACTTTGGGCAAATTACTGAACCTCTCTGAGGGTCAGTTTCCTGCTTTGTAAATGGAGATAAGCCCACCTACTAAGATTTGATGTGTGGAGGAGATTACATAATGCGTGTGAAATGCTCAGGAGGTTGGACACAGGGCAAGCCTCATTAAGTGTTTTCCCTCCTTAGGATTCGGGAGGGTGGGGTAACCAGCATTTCATTGCTTGTCAATTTGATCTGAGAGAATTGTGGGATTTCTTCAGTATTATCAGGAAATTTGCCATTAGGCACCAGCAATAAAACAGTGTCTTATTTTTCAATATTTTTGATTGGGTGGGTTTTTAAGCAAAACCACTCACGTGTTTCCTAAGTACTTTCCCCTGTTTTGCTTTTGTATACCTTATCAACATTCATTTAGATGCCAGTGTGGTTTGTCACAAACAGCTGCTCAAAGGACAGCAAGGGTTCTGAGAATAGGAGGTACCTGTTAGACAGCCCTCCCCTGGGCGGTGATGAGGTCCTCTACCTTAGTCATCCTGACATCAAGTTAGGATGCTTGCTTAGCAAGAAGGCCAACCCGGAGTGGACCCCGTTGAAGTTGCTGGGATTCACTGGTGTACAAAATCTAGTTTTTGCAATTCCCTGGATATCAACACCAGGTCACGATACACAAAATAGAAAATGTCAACTTGATCTTCCCTGTAGAAAATCCTGAATAATGTGGTAAGCAGGCATTCGGTTTGGTTTTATTGATTCAGAGATCCTCCACCTTTTTCCTTACCTTTGCCTGAATGCTCAGCAATAGCAAAGCAGGTATGTCTTCACTAAGAAGAAGCAAGGCTTTCTCCTAAGAAGAAAAAGGACGTGGAATAAGAAAAGTAACATCACAAACAATCTAGAGTTGCCTCCAGTTTCCTGAGGTTGTCAATCTTTGGAAGGCCTTGAGTTGGGCGGAAAAATATGGAGAGGTCAGAAATTGTAGCATGTGTGAGGTTTATGGTCCATCTTATCTCAGAAGTGCATGATCACACAAAATAGGCCTTACATACAACAACCAGAGAAAGCCACAGTTACTTTTTGCCCCCCCGACAAATAATGATGGCAACCCTAGCAATTTCCCTTAAGATTAGACATTGAATTAGCCTGAAGGACCCGTCCCCATGAGCATGAAGTAAGAAGCTTGGCTGTCACCTGTGCTTCTGACTGGCTGGCTGTCGATCAGAGGTTCCCATGACCCCCTTCTTGGGTTTGATTAATTTGCTAGAACAGCTCATAAAACTGCAGAAGACCCGTTTACTCAGGAGATTCCTGATTTATTATAAAACATATTAAGGATGTGAATCAACAGCCAGATGGAGAGATACGCAGGGCCAGGTCCTAAATGAAGCTAAAGGAGATGCTTTCCTTGTGGAACTCAGGGCTCATCATAGTGGCAATGCATTCTGGTTTCCCAGCTTGGAAGCTCTCTGAGAAAAAAAGGGGAGGGGAAGGAACTGTATTTTGGGGGGTTTGCTGATGGTTCATTACATGGTCACAATACAGAGGTCATTGCCATTGGCAGTTGATTCAACCTCAAGCCCTCCTGTCCTCCCTGGATATCAGGGGAGGGACTGCAATTTTTGATCCTGTAACCACAAGTGGGCTTCATTGGCCACCGGTTCAGATCCCTGAGGTGCTTTCCTAAAGTCACTCCATTAACATAACAAAAGACACCTTGATAACGCTCAGGGCTTAGGAAATGCCAAGGGTTTTGGGAGCTCTGTGCCAGAAATGGGGGCAAAGACCAAGTATTTCTTTATTATAAACCACAATATCACAGGAGACCTCTGTCTCTGTTTTCACCATTTCAGACGTTTCTACAAATGATTGGTGTGGTGGGCGTGGCAGTGGCGGTGATTCCTTGGGTCGCAATACCTCTGGTGGCCCTTGGCATCATTTTCTTCATTCTTCGGGGCTACTTCTTAGAAACGTCGAGAGACATCAAACGCCTGGAATCTACAAGTGAGTACCAAGGCTTGCGGGCTGGGATGGCGAAGCAGGCTCGCTTCCGTCTACACCATGCTGAAGGGCACTCCTGCAGTTCTGCAGACTGCATTCCAACGTGTCTCACCAAGTGTGAACGTTCAGTGACTGAATATTAAAACCGCCATTAGTCAGCGTGGCCTTCAAGGCAAATAAATAGGTTAATGTCCTACCAGGTGCTCCTTCCAGTGGAACACACGGGGAAAGAACAGAGGATGCATATGGCATGATAATCACAGGACTGTGCGCACTGTGAGGACAGGGACCCTGTCCGTCCCCGTTGTGACAGGCTTCCCAGTGCAGAGCAGGAAGGCAATAAATGCTTCTCTCAGATAATTAGATATTTCATCATGTTTTAACTGACATTGATGGGAAACAGAGTTCCACGCCCCTGAATTTACTGGAAATGACTACGGAAAGGAAAAGACGAGGGAAAGGCATGGAGGCATCAGGAAGCACACTCATGTCAGAAAATGCATCACTTCCACATACTCCAGAAACAGCCAGGAAGTTGGGGCTGTCAAACACTTTGAAAAGATACGCACTGTCATTTTCAGTTTTGCTCTTTATTGTCACCAGTATTTGGTGTAGTGCCGCACCGTGGTGTTCCTTCCCCCTGGGCTGTTCGTGTAAATGGATGCCGAGAATTATCCCCTTGGAGGTGCCAGGAGAGGGATCAGTTCTGTCTTACTCTCGTCAGCTTCCTAGTTTTAGAATAATGGGGAAAGGAAAGCATTTCCCAAAGGTTCCCCAGTCAGGAAAGAGCCCCAAGGCTGAGTAGGTGGTCAGGTAGCCTTCAGCCCAGCATCCCAGTGTCACATGTCACACGTGGACTCCTCTTCCTCCCTTGCTTGGAGAGCTGTGGGTACTACGTAGGCATGGCAAACCGCCAGCCCCACCTCCAGGCACCCACCCACGTGCAGTGCCCACATCCACCTTGGTACTGAGAGACCTGACGCACAGAACCTCGGATGCCGGGCTAAGGAACCAGGCCTTGAAATTAAAGTTGAGGTTTTTTCCCGATTTTTCTTCCCTATCCTTTTATGAGACCTCTTTAGCCTCCTGTAAGATACATGATCTCACCTTCCCCTGCACACTCAGGTTTTACTAACAGGTCTCCTCTAGGAGATGCTGAGGAAACGAACTGCCACATGAGTGCTTGCCATTGATATGACACAAATTACTAGTCACTGCAGACAGAGGGCCCAGGCTCACAGTCTCCCCCGCAGAACGCAGCCCGCCAGTTCCCCAGTGCAGGAGCCAGACCCTGGCACCCACCCACAGGCTGCCCAGAGGAGATGGCAAGGCAATGAATGGCCGGTCATGTGACATCAGGATGCAAACCCAACATGAAGTGACTCAAAAGAGGATGGCCACCAAGACCATAGCCAGATTCCAAAAGGGTGATGTCATTGCCACATGACATAGTGACCTCCGAACACAGGGCAAGTGTCCAGCAGGCAGTTACAAAAACATCGACCGGCTCCCTTCGCTGAAACTAAAACTATTCAAAGACACCTTGGCTGTGCAGGTGCTGTGGGCACAAGGGGAGCGTGATATCCAGGTGTGCGATGACCCATACAGAGACCGGTGTGCACCAGCAGGCACCCGTAAAGTTACCAGCATGCAGAGACACAGCAGGTGGTCCATCCATCTTATTCACCATGCATCTGGCCTGTGCCGGCCACCATACCAGTTTCGGGGATATATTGATTGACTTTATCCCAGCCCTTAAGTTCCCAGTCTCAGGTGGCGACAGACACGTAGATAGCTAACCAGAATTCGGTGTGCTGAGTACTCTAACAGAGAATGAAGTTTAAAAAACACAACTGACTCAAAAATGGGTGAACAATAATCCCCACCTGGTGGGATATCAGTGAAGAATATGAAGGGAAGCCCCTTCTGAGGAGGCCCCAGATGAATGGGCTAGCAAAGGGAGAATTTAGTTGACTAGAGCGAGCTGGGGGTTCACGTGGAGGGTCCTCTCCAGAAGGGGTGGAGTCCCTTTTCCCCCTGACTCCGCCCCCTCCCAGCAGCCCAGTGGGACCCTCTGGCAGTGCTGTTTGTTGGGACACGTGACCCCAGGGCACGGGGGCAGCTGGTTTCCCTGCTGTTGGTCTCGCTGACTTGCTCTGTCCTTGGCCTTTCTCTGCCTCCCCAGCACGGAGCCCGGTGTTTTCCCACTTGTCGTCCTCCCTCCAGGGACTCTGGACCATCCGGGCCTACAAAACTGAAGAGCGCTTTCAGGAGCTGTTTGATGCCCACCAGGATTTGCATTCAGGTCCGTAGGTCTCTGGAAACAGTTTCAAAGCAGGGGACATGCTGCTCTCTGAGGCTCAGCCTTCCTCTCAGGTGGCCGTGTGGGCTAGCCCTTCCCTCTGCGTCCCCCTGAGGCCAGCCCCGCTTCCTGTCTCTGCACCTGTTCACCTCCCCTGCCCCTTGGCACGGCTCCTGCCCGCCATCGCTCTGCACGCCCCTCATCCCCAGTCACACCACTGCCTTCCTCTCCCTGACCGGCTTGCATTTTCCTTCCATCACCAGGCCCTGTGACTTTCTGTCCCTTTGGGGCAGGAGTCTGCAAAATTTGTGTGCATGTGAAGAGTCAGATAGTAAATATTTTAGGCTCTGTGGGCTGTATCAGCGCTGTCACAACTACTCAACTTTGCCATCGTAGCACAAACGTAGGCAAAGATAATACATTGGCAGATGGCTATGGCTGTGTTCCAATAAAACTTTATTTATAAAAACAGGTGGTCGGCCATTCTTGGCCCACAGGCCATAGTTTGCCAACCCTTTTTGCAGAGCATGCAAGGTGGCAGAAGTGACTGAGGAAATCATTTTCTTAATTATCAGCTTTGCCACCCATTTGACATCTGTTATTATCTGTATCAGTGAAGCTTTTTTCTATGCAGAAATTTCAGAATTTCCTCTAAGTCCATAAAATCTCAGCTCATCTTTCCAGTCTTCATCCTATTTTCAAGATAAAATGGCCCTTGGGAAGCCACATGCCGATCCCTTTAGTGAGATGGTCATTTAGAGACAGGCTCCTGAGGCATCGACGCTGTGTGCAGGGCCCTGTCGTGAGTGCGGAAGGTGCTGGAAACAGACCAGGAGCTGTACTCCCTGCTGTCCGAGAACGGGGACCAGGCAGCCACATGCAAGGCTGAGCTTCCCATGGAGGCCCAGTCCTGCCAGAAATGCACTGCTGAGGCCATTTTTCCATGTCCTAGAGCAGGATTGCATGTCTGTTAGTATCCTGAGGGTGGAAACTTTTCAGTGCACGCTCCCCACACGGCCACTGTGCTGGTTCGCCGCACGTAGCTTTCTGGAACCTTCCGTTTCCGTGGGTGTGCCACTCTGCTGCCCCCCTTTGTGTGCACACCTTCCACTGCTCCACGGAGCAAAACGTTTCCCCTTGTTTGACGAAGCTAACATGCCCTTTGTATTTTTCCTTGTGCCCACCATGGCTCACACATCCAGAGGCTTGGTTCTTATTTTTGACCACATCCCGATGGTTCGCCGTGCGTCTGGATGCCATCTGTGCCATCTTTGTCATCGTCGTTGCCTTTGGGTCCCTGATTCTGGCAAAAAGTAAGTACAGATGGAAGTAACTAGTGGTGGTATGATCACAATGTGGATTTACAAGTGTTAAATTAAGCTCTTGCCACCTTGTCTAATGTCGTGTGCTGTTGGGTCTTCGTGAATTTGCGTTGAAGCGTTTGCTCTGGGTCAGGCTGGATGTGATTCTGTACTGTGGCCCATGAGGAGGACCGTGTGGGTCTGGGTGGGTTTCTTTGATCTTTCAGTTTGAACGGGGTGAGACCTACACAAATGAAGCAGGCTGACCCTCCAAACACCCTGGTAGTGGCTGGTAGTTGTGAGGCGAGAACCAAGTTCACTGTTGGGCCTTTTGTCCCGCTGAGGGCTTTAAGTTTTAGCTTTAGGACTACTCAGGCCTCTGGGTTGGCGAGGCCTTGGGGACCTGGGTGGCAGAAAGCGCATCACCCTCATGGCCAAGTGAGTGCCCGCTAAGCAGGCAGTGGCGTGCACGGCTCGAGTTCTCCATCCCAAACTCGTCCATTTCACATGACCACGTGATCGCAGTGTTTAATGATGGGACAACGAAGGTCATAGTTTAGATTTGCAAGCACTGGCTCTTCATACCCCTGGCGCTGTTTTTAGGGGTTTCCCACTGCCATGGCCTTGGGCCTAGTAAGTGAAATGACATAATGGTCCCCAAAACCTAATGAGGAAAGTCTGTGTCCTGACTTACTTACCATGTCATCCTACCATCTGCACCTGGGTCCTGCTGGGACCTGTGAACTCATTGACTAGCCTTCGTGAATTCATAGTGGGGTTGTTCTGGGTTTTGGGGTTTGTTTGTTTGTTTTGGTATCGTGATCTCAATCAGATAATAAGAGTATAGCCTTTATTGTTATTATATGCAGGGTATTTCAGTATTTCCATGGGGTCTTCTTGGGCAAGTGACAGAAGGAGCCGGACGGCAGGTTAGCAATGAAACTGACTTTATCTACCCCCCTTCCTCTGCCTCCTTTAGCTTTGGATGCCGGGCAGGTGGGCCTCGCGCTGTCCTACGCCATCTCCCTGATGGGGATGTTCCAGTGGTGCGTCAGGCAAAGCACCGAAGTCGAGAATATGGTAATATTTATCGTAATGTCCTCAGCCTTTTCAAGTCCCCTTGCCATTCAATAGCATAAAAGCGCTTCTTATGTAAAATATTAGAACTGTTATTTTTACATCGGAGCTAACAGAGTTTTTTAGATCCTCCTTCCATCTGTTTAAAGTTAATGTGAAATAAAATATACGCATCTTTTGCTCAGCCTCGTGTGTGCAATGTCAGCAGGTTTTATATTCATCGCAAGCTGTCTTCAGATGTCATGAATGTCTCAGTGGGAGAGAGGGTCTGAAATTCTGGAGAAGATGCAAGTTCATTTCTTAGAAGCCTGTTTATTTTTGTTTCTTAATGGGTTATTCCTCTTTCCTGGTGAAAGAAAAATTCAGTGTTTCAAGGTTGTTTTTTTGTTTAATGAATAGGGATCTCCTGCCCCATTTCGGCATTTTTTCTCGGCTTGTTGAACCCCTGAATTTGCTGGTGTCCCCTTTCTCTGGTGGGACAAACTGCCTCTTGGAACTGTTAGTCAAAGGTGTGGCGTCCCGCTTGTTTAGGAAGGATATAGTCAGGATGTAAGTTACCTCCTCTGGGGGACGTTTGCAACTTCTCCTAGAAAAGAGGAGACAATAAAACTAAAATATTTTCATTTTGTTCTTCTAATCAGGCAGAGAGTGACTATTAAAATGAGGTTTGATTGACCATCCAGTTTAATTCACCTAAAACAGGTGGCGCTTCTGTAGCCTACATCACGGATTGGTGGCTGGAAGTATTCTTTTCTTTGACAAAATGCTCGTGTTTTTTATTCGGGTGTGAAAAGTGGATGAATGGCATCTGAACATTCATGTCTCTTGTTCTTTGGTTTTGATATAATGTTGAGGGCAGTAGCCATACGTAAAAGTGTCGGAAGACGATGGACAAGTTTGGAAATCATCCAAGCCCTCCTCAGACTCCTACTTCTCTCCTGAGGGATGTTAAGACCTGAGATATCCTTAGCCAATGAGGCCTGAAAACAGAATGGTTCCTTTGCAGTCCCTGAGCATCCATTAACAAGACCCTGTACCCATCACCTGTGTGATGCCGTGTCTTTCAGATGATTTCAGTTGAGAGGGTGATGGAATACACAGACCTGGAGAAGGAAGCGCCTTGGGAATCCCTGAAACGCCCGCCACCGGCCTGGCCCCACGAAGGAGTGATTGTCTTTGACAACGTCAACTTCACCTACAGTTTCGACGGGCCTCTGGTCCTGAAGCACCTGACGGCACTCATTAAAGCAAGAGAAAAGGTTTGTTCAAACCGTATTGTCTCTTTAAAATTTCAATCAAAGATTTAGCGGTACACCTACTTCTTGGCTTCCTTATATGCAAATTAGATTGGTGATTACAGGTAAATCTTTCCTGGAAACTGACCGTGAATGTGAACACCAACATTTCTTTCCTCATGGCATGCACTGCCTCGTGATGGTTGCTGAGCCTTGGGCCCCAGGGCTGGACCTTCACCTGACCCAGGAGACTCAGTCCAACATCTAATCATTCATTCCTAAGGTCTTGGAAGTCAACCCTGGCCACTTGTCACTAGCCCTCCAATATCTAGTTCCTATCGATTCTGAATTCTTTGTATTTTTTGGATCCCTCTCTTCCTTCCTCCTCAGGGTGGCCTTCGGTTCCAGCCCTCCTCTGTCCCTGGGCCCATTCTGTAGACCTGGCCTCCTCTAACCCACCCTTCATCCCTTGCTGGCATTCCCTTGCACTCCCACCAGCAGACTGCTTCTTTCTAAGACATCGATCTGACTGATCCTCACGGGGCCCCTGCCAGCTCCTGGCCTGGGTGAGCTACTTTAGGGACTGCACAAGGCCCCAGGTCCTCTCCTGCAGGTCCTGTATGGTCAGTGCTCAGGCACCAGAGAAGAGTCTGGAATCCATGACCCAGTCAGGACTCAGGAACCAGCACCCCCAGCTGGAGGCAGTAAAGGCCCAGAGACTCACTCAGAGTCGATGAAAGGAAACCCAAAGGCACAGGGGATGATACATGTTGGGGACTGACAGGAGGTGTGTGACCTGGCCCTGCCAGTGTCTGAGTCCACAGGCATGGGACTTGGGGCCCTCAGCCGAGGCTCTTAAAGAAGTGGTTAAAGCAGAACAGACGAGGCTGCAGAAAGCTCTCTCCTACCTACTCCTTCGGCCTCGATTCATAACATGCACATGCGTCCTGGGCTCAGGTGGCGTATAGGTTCTCCTGAAGCATCCAGTCCTCCTGGCTCCTTGAGCTCAGCGACCTTTTCCTTCCAGTATCAGGCTGGTGAAAGTCCCCTTGTTTTCAGAGTCAACTCTAATACACCTGCCTCTGCGAGACCCTCAGTTCCGCCACAGCACCTTATGTATTCTTTTACGATAGCATCGATAGTACGCACATGTTCACAGAAGGATCTGTCACAGTGGCCAAAAGTCGGAAGCAACCCAAGTGTTTATCAAGGGATTAAATGGATAAACAAAACACGGTAGATCCATACAATGGAATATTATTCAGCCTTAAAAACGAAGGAAATTTTGACCTATGGATGAACCTGAGGACATTATGCTAAATGAAATAAGCCAGGGACAAAAGAACAAATGCTGTATGATTCTTCTTCCATGAGGTTAGGAGAATAGTCAGATTCATAGAGACAGAAAGTAGATGGGCGGTTGCCAGGAGCTGGGGGGAGAGGTGAATGGGGAGTTAGTGTCTAGTGGGTACAGAGTTGTTTTTTTGCAAGGCAAAAAGAGTTCTGGAGACTGGTTGCACAACAGTATAAGTATACTTCACACTACTGAACTGCACCCTTAAAAAAAATGGTTATGTTGGGCCCTGGCTGGTGTGGCTGAGTGGATTGAGTGCCCGCCTGTGAAACAAAAGGTTGCTGGTTCGATTCCCAGTCTAGGGCACATTTCTGGCTTGCAGGCCAGGTCCCCAGTAGGGGGTGTACAAGAGGCAACCACACATTGATGTTTTCCCTCTCTTTCTCCCTCCTTTCCCCTCTCTAAAAATAAATAAATGAAATCTTTAAAAAAAAAAAAGGTTACGTTGGTAAACTTTATGTTGTGTATTTTACCACAATTGAAACATAGAAGATAGCACTTAGGCCGTGCTTTGTCATTTGGGGTCTGAACTCACAGTACGCTGAGGCTTCTGAAGGTCAGGGATCATCTCATCTTCATCTGTGTTCCCCAGGAATGTCATTCCGAGGGGCACACCGTGGGCGCTGAGGGACTGCTGGCTGGGAGGGTGAGCAATACGCAGGTGTGGGGCAACCAGCAACCAGAACAGACGCTCAGGACAGCTCCTGTAAACAACACATTACCTAGATGTGTTAAACACCTTAAGAACTGCTCTTTTAAGCTCTGCCTCCACCACAGACCCATTTAGTGGACTATAGCCATAATTTAATGAATGATACCCTTGTGACATGAAAGATTCAGCATTCGACTTAATGCCCTAATGATACCTAGGGAGCAGCGTTAGCGAGTCACGTGGCACGGGCTGGCTCCTCATTTCCAGTTTTATTGTAGGTGGGAAGAGCGTGAGAGTGCTGTGTCGGGGAAACGGCAACTACAGCTGGTGGGGGGACCCTGTCGCTCCGAGCTGCGTCAGGGAGGTTTGCTCCCTGGCAGACGATGTGCCTGTCAGGTTTCACGGGCCAGACATAATTCTGTTAATTTGCACACGTCTGAAATTTCCCTCGAAACCCGACACTATGAATTATCTGAGAAACTCCACCGTGCGACTCAGAAACTTAACAAGTTTGAATTCTTCAATCCGAAAAACCACCCCCAAGTTGTAGGATTATCTGAGATTCTAAACTGCTTGAGGGAAAGTGGAACTTGGAGACTGAGTCATAGTAACTCCAAGAACTTGACTTTGATTGGTGTCTTGAGCACTCACAGTATCACCTGTGGCTCTGTTTGTGTATTTAGAGATTGTATCCAGCGGGTGTAGCCGTGGTGTGATTTCACTCTGCCCGTAAAGACCCCGGGTTTCATGTCCTCCACACCTGTGCCAGCCCCGTGATTCCGGGGCACCCCTTCTGTCAGGCATTTGACTGCGAGAGGCTGTTGCCGGGGACATGGGAATGTGTCAACACAGCAGAAAGGGGCTTCATTAAACTCTTTCACTTATTTCCTCTGCTGTCCAGATTCCTGGAAGTTGTAATAAACAAGACAATCTAATAAGCACTAAGCGGGATTCTAATTCACAGAAGAAATAGCAAGGGAAATAAAGAACCAAAATGAGGCAAATAGCACCCTAGGCCTTCCTGGTTAGATTCTAAACACTGGCTGCATTTTTCATTTAGATGATTTTGTGGTTGATTTGATCATTTTAGAGAGTACTGAGCCATTTCAAAGCATTTTTCAGCTCTAGAGGTAGATTGATTTTGGTTTATTATTATTTTTTTCTTGCTCAGAGCTATTACTTGGATAATACATTTTACAGATGTGTACTAGACCTTGCTATAATGTGCAAAAATATGAGTTTCCTACATTTGCTCCTTTTTTACATAATACTTTCTCAGAAACCCGTCCCCTCACTCCCAGATGGTCCCACTTCCCATGCTGCCTTCTGCTTCCTTACTGCTCAGAGTTGGCGCCAGAGCCGGCAGCCCCTCCATCCCCTGGGGCTTCTTAGAAATGCAGAATCGCAGTCCCACCCAGAGCTTGCAGCTCTAAATCCCGTTTGAAAGACCCTCCCGCCCCACTAAAGTTATAGCCCATGATTTCTATGAAATGTCCTTTGACAGTTTGAAGTTAAGCTCATGGATTACTTCAACCCCTATGACTGAGCATGATGCTCTAGAAAGTTCTATGTCACTTCCCATCCTACTGATTTGTTTACTTGTATATTCTGCAAATCAGGGGTTTACACTGTAATCTAATTCTGTGGGACTCCAAGCTGATGCCTTTACTTCCATCTTTTCAGTAGAGTCTGCCTTCAGCTCAGGCAGTTTTGCATCCTGCTGTCGGGCCTTCCCCACGCCAGCCTCCTGCCGAGACCAGAGGTATTCCATGGTGGGCCAGGCCCCGCCCGGGCCCGAGGCATAGATGGCCAGGCAGAGCAATATTACTTGAGGCCCTTTCAAAAATTAGCCTCCCTGCCTCTAGCAGGGCACTGTGTGGAACACAGGGTGCTGTTTGCTAGCTACCACGTGCACCAGTAGCTGCAGTTTTCTCTCCCAGCCCTGGATGTGAGTGCCCATTCTCCCTGTTAACAGCCATGCCACCCAGCCTCAGGTGCCCTCTATGCTCAGAGATGTCTGTTCTTTCGTCCCACCCACTGCATTTCACTCACCCATGTCCACCTCATGCTTTCACTGTCTGGCTGTAGGGTCCATATGGTAGGCTGTTTCCTTTAACCTGCACCTCTCCCCACTTTATCTCTTCTAGCTAAACAGAAGGGCACAAGGTGCCAGGCCATCCAAGCAATAAGGAGGCCATGAGCAAGTGGACAAGAGGCAGACACCCCTGGGTTCGTGTCCTGCCTCTTCTAGGCTCTATTATCTCAGGCAGGTTAATCGATCTTACTAAACTCCTATCTTCTGTCTTGCCAAATGGAAGTAGTGGGACCTCACCTCTAGGGCTGTTGTACGACTTAGACAAGCTGAGGCCCATGGAGCGCTTGCTCGCAGTGAGGCCAGTGCAGAGTAAGTGCTTGGACAGACAGAGCTGTGGTTATCACGGCGTGGATCAGGCGTAACCTCTTTCACCGACTGCCTCGGCCGCTGCCTGCCCCACAACAAGGAGGCGTTGGCCCTTTGCAATTGTGTTTATGGTGCCGGGATGCATCGGCCATGCGAGTCTTTTCTGTTCGCTTATTGTATTGTAGCAGGTTTTCCATTAATCTCTCCAGCCTGAGGTCAGCTCCTCAACGTTCAGCAAAATGCCTCTTTTGGGCAGGGCACCACAGGTAACCCCTGTCCTGCAACCGTGGGCCTAATCCAGATCCTGCCAACAGCATGTCCCATCCAGCAGAGGGAACGAGGTAGTACAAAAATGTGTACTACCTGCCGGGCGTGGCTCAGTGCATTGAGCGCCGGCCTGCAGCCAAAATGGTCTCTGGTTTGAGTCCTGGTCAGGGCATGTGTCTGGGTTGTGGGCCAGGTCCCCAGCTGGGGGCGTGTGAGAGGCAACCCATCAATGTTTCTCTTCACACATCGACATTTCTCTCCCTCTCGTCCTCCCTCCCTTCCCCTATCTCTGAAAATAAATTTAAAAATCATAAAAGAGAAATAGTCCCTACTCTTGAATTAAAAAATAATTGCCACGATGTAAGATAGAAGGAGGTCACAGTTTTTGTTGAAGTTTAGAAGATGAGTTGACATCCTTTAGGGGACAGGCAGAATGTTTCCAAGAAGTTGGGCCTTTGAGATAGAATTTGTGCTATGTGGTCAGGATTTCAGTGGTTGGAAATGCATGTGAAAGCCACTCCAGGGGATGGGACCAGCCTATGCAAAGTCCTGGTGCCCGGTTCAGTGAAAGAAGGACTGGGCACCTACAGAGCCTTCAGGGAGAGGGCCTGCCAGGTGTGTAACACCCATTTTCCCTTTTAATCCTTGCCACTACCTAGGAACCCCAAGGAAGCTGATTAAGGATGGAGCGGTTAGTTGAGACGGTTTTGTAGGAAAGACTTCCCAGTGCACAGACAAGCACAGAGGTGCCCTTGGGTAGTTTAGCCAGAGGAGCAAGGGCACCTGGACCATAGTGGGAAGACGCAGGAGACAGGAAGCCACTGTCTATTGTGTACACCTAGCAGAATGCAATGGGGAAAGGGGTTCCACCCTTTGAAATGAAGCTAACGGCAATTAAAACAAAAGTATAGCACCCAGGTTTGTGAATGTGCAGGGAGATGGGTGGGAGTGGAAATCGATATATTTCTGGAGGGTAGTTTGGCCATACTTAACGGCCTCCTTTGAGAATGTTCACACCTGTTCCTCAGCAGTTCCACATCTGACAATGTTATCTTAAGGAAATAATTAAGGTCGTTGGCCAAGATTTAACTTAAGGATATTTAACACAGAGTTATTTATAATAATAAAGTATCTACCAGTAGGGGATTTGATGAATAAGTGATCACATACTGTAATATTATGTAGCCATTAAAATAAGTGTTATGAAATAGTAAACAAAAGCAGGTTATAATAATATCTTCATATTAATCCCATTTTATTTAAATATGTGAGCTAGTATATCTTTAAGAACACACAAGTCCAGAAGGAAAATACATCAACATCCTAAGAATAGTTTAATCCGAGCGCTGTGGTTGCTGCTAGTGTTCATTTACTTTCCACTTTACTTGCAGTGATGATGGTTAAGAAAAGGGGTGGTTTTATTTCATTTGTTGTTCTTTTGACGGTCATACAGCCTGGCACACAGGTGATGACTGGGCGCTATAATGAGGGAATCCAGGTCATGAAACATTGCAGAAGTAGAAACTTCAGGGTCACGCTGGTGTGGGAAAAGGCTAGAAATAAGGTGACTGTTTTGAGCTCGTGAGCTGGGAAAAGAAGCTAGGAGATTGAAGTGGGGAAGTCAGGGGAAAGGCCTGTCTATGGTTGTGTGTGGGGCTTTGGGTGTTAATCACGTTGAATTAGACTCATGGAGAGAGACTCAGGGGCAAATGTCCGCCTTGCAGACGTGGTCACCAGAGACCAGTGTTGGCCTAACTGGGAAAATGTAAAGGGGCAGTTGCGTAGCAGCTGAAACAAGACTATCTCCCAAGTGTCCCTTAGGGGTTAATGAATGCAGACCTACTGATACTGGTGATATTCTCCATGGGCAATCGCTAATACCCACTGGGGACCTGTGACAGACTTGGGCTTAGTTTTATGACTGAACAGCAGAGAGAAATAGAGGCAGGTGTTCTTTTTTCTCACTATCCTCACTCAAGGTTGGCGCTCACGGTCCTGTGGTCGTGAGCAGCCCGGAGTGCTCCCGGCCACATCTCGGCCAGTCACCACAAATCCACAGATGTTCCAGTTTGAACACATGCACCAGTTCCGGTGCCGCTGACAGATAATGCAGGAACATTCTCAGAGGCATTTCTTGTCTGTGTCTGTCTGTGAGTTGATTTACGTATGAGAATACCAGGAATACTGGGGTTGGCCCAAAGGTTCGTTTGGTTTTTCTGTAAGGTGGCCCTAGTAGCGCTTCATCATCTTTTAACTTCATTTGAAACCAATTTCATTAGATTGTATTTTGACAGCTGTCATATCAGCGTGCATTGAAAAAAACTTAACCAAAATTGGTAAATTTTTGTGCAGCTATTTTAATATTGGAAAGGGAAGAGAATATGCAATATTTTGGGCATATTGTGCTTTATTATTTCAAGGAAGGTAAAAACACAACTGAAATGCAAAAAAAAAAAAAGTGTATGGAGAAGGTGCTGTGACTGATCAGACAGGTCAAAGTGGATTGTGGACTTTCGTTCTGGAGCCTTCTTGCTAGATGATGCTCCATGGTCTGGTAGATCAATTGAAATTGATAGCAGTCAAATCAACACAAAAATTGAGAGCAATCAACATTATACCATGCGGGAGATAGCCGAGATACTCAAAGTATCCAAATCAATAGTTATTGGTGAAAATGAAAAATGTGTCTTTTATTTTATGGAAAAAACTAAACAGACTTTTTGGCCAACTGAATTCACCAAAAAGCACCTGAGCCATGCACGAATGCACTGTGACCTACCTGTCAGCAGAAAAGGGCCCACCCGTGAAATACAAAGGAAGACTCACCATAAGGTACAAAATGGCTACAAAGATAGTAAAATTAGCTAAGCCACTTTTCTTACATTTAACCTCTATAAATTTGTTTTTTGAGGAAAAAAAAGTCACTTGCCTCCCTAGACAGGTGTTATTCCCGAGAGCAGTCTCTAATGAACTTCTTTCGCGGGGAACCCACCAGGGACAGGAAGTGGGAACTTGGATGAGGAGACATATACAAGTTTGGGGAAGAAGGATTCCATATCTTGTATGTTCTATTCAGTAAAGTTGGAGGCGGGTTCATTTCATCTGAGTGAGGGATGCATACTAACCCTTGCAGTGTCGTAGTGTTAGAGGAAAATTAGAAAGAACTTGCATTCCAGCAGGAGGTAAATGGCTGAGTAAATTCTGATGTAGCATTTGGACAAAATACAGTCAAGAAAAGGATGTATCCACATAGAAAAAATTGTGGTTTGGTGAGAACGAGGGAGACTCAAATCTACAGAAGAGTTTTGAACGTGGTCTAGAAAAGCCCCCCTGGAGCCAGGAAGGGAGCTTCCTGGGGTCTGATGGAAGGAATGCCACCTAGCCTGATGGCCCCAATCAGCTAGTCTCGTGATTAGTCAGTAATCTTGACATGGAAGCAGTGGTGAGGATGAAAAGGCAAAATTAATACAGTCAGAAAAGCAGTATTGTCAAGGGAGATAGTTTGGTTGCAGTGGTTCAGGGCCTAGATGTTGGCATCGGGGTCTCAGGTTTGAATCCTGATGACACCATTTAAGAATTACAGGCAGGCTGACTTTCCTCGGGCGTGCAAGAAGTGCCATTCAAGGAGTCCTGCTCTCTGAAAGCTACTGGTTGAAAGCCCTGCTGATGCTATCTTGAAGTCGTTAATAATTTCATCTTTGAACATGTGTTTCGTTAAGACTGACGGGACAATGGAATGTGCGTGGGAGCAGAGAGAACAGGCCGAAGATATGCATGTCCCTCATTGCTTGCTGCCTCACTCGCACATGAAAAAAGATACATTCTGTTTTGAAATGCTGTTGTTGATTTTACAGATTAAGCTTTACGTCTTTGGAGGTATTCAAATGAGAAAGTATATGTAGTCCCCGCCATGTCGTCAGTGCTCGGAAAGGTTTACTTCTTCTGTGCTGGAAGTGCTGGGTTGTAGAAATCCACTGAATGAGTTCCCCGATGAGTGAAAGCAGGTCTAATGCCCCCTCGTTGATTCCAGATTCCTAAGTAGAGATCTCATTGCTCGGGAACGTCCCACCGGGGAATTTTCAGTTGGGCCAGCTCACTGGTTTAAAAAGAAAAAAAAAAGCCAGTTTCTGCATACAGATGTGAAGGCACACAGCTAAAAGCCAGGTTTAACAATGCTGTCCCATTCCTGACCAGCGTTTTACGTGCCTTATATTGATTCTTTGATCTTATTGTCAAAACTTAATTTCTCCCTGCTTTAGCTTAATAACCCGGCTGATACTTGACACGTTTCTTTCCCAAGGAGAGATTTACAACTATTAATTGGTTTGTCAAATGCCTTTTGAGCGGCTCAGATGAAAGGCCTCGCCTAAACAGCAAATGTTTCTTACGTTGTCGTTGTTGATTCCTTTATGTGTGTTTTGGCTGCTCACTGTCTTTTAAGACGCTGAGACCTACGGCTTAGAATTGGAAGACGTATCCTTTTAAGACAGAACGTAACCAGACTTTTCACGCCCAGAAGTGATTTAGTGTCTTTACCAAACAACAAGTCCTCTGCAGAGCTTGAACTGTGGGAAAATGAACACTTGTGTGTGTACAACGCTTCTGACTTGACTTGTGGACCTCGCCATAAAATTACCCAAGACATTTCAAGGCTCACAATACCCCGACACAGGCATGAAGCTAATTTAAAAGCTGACTTCTCACCGACCACATGCGAGACTGCTGGCTTCTCACTGCCAGGAGATGGATTCTCTCTTGTTTTTAACTTTTCTTTAGACAGGAAACCAGGAGCATTTAAACCAGGGGCAGTTTGCTTTTGGTTGCCCCAGTTTGGGGGTGCTACCGGCATCTGGTAGATAGAACGCTGGGAGACTGGCAAACATCCTACACGTACGAGACAGCCTCCATGTACACACAACAAGCAGTTATCTGGCCCAAAAGGGCAACAGCATCAAAGTTGAGAAACGCGGACTGCCTTGAGTAAAGAAAGCCCTTAATTCCTCTTCAACAGCCAAGGCTTCTCCTAGGTCTGTGGCGTATTGTTTTTTCCTAATCTCTCCTGGATCTTTTTACAGGTTGGCATTGTGGGAAGAACAGGAGCTGGAAAGAGTTCCCTCATCTCAGCCCTTTTTAGATTGTCAGAACCTGAAGGTAAAATTTGGATTGATAAGATCTTGACAACCGAAATTGGACTTCACGATTTAAGGAAGAAAATGTCAATCATACCTCAGGTATGCAAGTCAGAGCATTCTCCCGTGTTCTTTTTATAAGGGCACCCAAGTTTGATTGCTTTTAATTTTATTGCTTTTTAAAAGGGAATCAAAGGGGTGAGCCATTCCTCCCAGCAGAGCGTATTTTGAACAGCAGGTATTTTCAGCAGAGATTTTCAGCAGATGCCAGGTTTTGTTTGTTCGTTCATTTGTTGTTGTCGTTGGAGGGGGGAGGTGTGCATGAGAGAGAGAGAGAGAGAGAGAGAGAGAAGGGGGGGAGAGTAGATTTAATAACTTACCTAGATAGATTTCTGGACTCAAACTTCCCCAAGTACCCAATTTTATCCGCTGATAACCACAAAATTCTGAGAACAAAATGATAAATGGTTTGTGTAGCACTTGAGAGATTTCTCTAGGAAAACATGGGTTTTAAGTGACTTAACGATGGGATTTTGCTGTCAGAAATTGAGCTACATTTTCCAAGGTATCTCCATGAAGGCTTTTCGGGGAAAGTGCGGCTTTGAGAATCTTGGAGTGCGTAGGTGCTCTGGGGGAGACTTTTGGAACTCCAGCCATGAGTCCCGGGTACAGACCAGGGAGGTAGTACAGGATAGTGAGGAAGGACCTGCCACAAGGAATCCATCTCTCTGCACTTCACTTTTTCTCTCCAATACAAGGCAGCTAGCAAATACCAATGCCGAGTGCCGTTATCAGGACAAAATAGGCAAGTGCTTCACGTGCTGTGATAATTCAGGGCTGAAGTGACCATCTCATCCAGGGCTGATTTTATGTTCTTTTATTCTGCTGCTTAATAGAGGTATGACTTTCAGGAAGTGCTCTGGAGATCGGGTTATAGGCACAAGAAGAGCTCCTGTCGTTCCCGTGGTTCATCCACTCAGCATAAATTCGGAAAATGCGGCCCTGGCCAGGCGGCTCAGTTGGTTGGAGTCTTGTCCTGTACACCAAAAAAGGTTGCAGGTTCGATCCCCGGTCAGGGCTGTGGGTTTGACCCCTAGCCAAGGTACATACGTATGGGAGGCAACCAGTCCACGTTTCTCTCTCTCTCCCTCTTTCTTTCTCTCCAAAAGTTCAATAAAAATATCCTCGGGTGAAGATTAAAAACAATTCAGGAAATATTTGCCGAGCAATTACTGTCTTCCCAGGTATAGAGCCCAGGGCAACAGAGGCCCTCTGCCCACTGGCCCGAGCCCTCACCTCTTCCATCCTGCCCTCTGCTTTGACACACACATTCAGCTCCAGACTTGCTTTTTTTTTTTTTTAATTTAGGGTTTTTTGTTTTGTTTTATGCTTTATAATCATCTGGCCATCATGGGATGCTGAGAAAAAACACACACCTCTTGAGATGAGAAACCCAGAGAGAGGACGAGGCAAATGTGGCTATAATGAGCTCTTAAATGCCTGTTTATATGGAAGCATATACAACATGGTGTCCAAAGAGAAAGAGAATGGGGACTTGTATCTTATGACAGAGCACAGCGATTGCTACCTCCCACTGGCCTCTAAAATAATTGGAATTACTCTCAGTAATTTTGAAATCTACATATCCCTTTCAGAACCACAGTCAGATGCCAGCTCACACCCATGAGGTTGACTAGTATTAAAAAAAAAACAAAAACAGAAAATAAGAACTGTTGGAAATTATGTAGACAAACTGGAACCCTTGTGCATGGCTGGTGGGAATGTAAAGTGGAACAGCCACTGTGGAAAGCCGGATGGAGGCTCCTCAAACAATTAAAAATAGACTTATCATGTGATCTGGCAATTCTGTTTCTGCGTATAAACCTCAAAGGACTGAAAGCAGGATCTCAGAGAGAGAGCTGTGCATCCATACCTTACTCACAACGGCAAAAAAGCAGCGGCTCCCCACCTGCTCATGGATGGACGCGTGGTTAGACAACATGCCATGGGGTGTATAACTCAGCTTTGAGAAGGAAGGAAATTCGGACACATGCTCCAATATGGATGAGCCTCGAGGACATTACGATAAGTGAAATATGCCAGTCACCAAGAGACAGCACTGTGTGACTCCACTTTTCTGAGAGACGTAGAGTAGTCCAGTTCGTAGAGACAGGGAAGAGGACTGTGGTGGCCCGGGGCTTGGAGGAGAGGGGGGCTGTTTAAGGGGACAGTTTGGGTCGTGCTGATGGGAGGGGCTCTGTGCCTGGGGGCAGTGATGGCTGTGCAGCAGCTTTGAGCGCATTTCATGCTCCCGAACTGTCCGCTTCCAGTGGTGGAGGAAGTGCGTTTTATGTGCGTTCTAGCAGAGTTCTTAAAAGTTGTTTTAAAGGCGTCCCTTTCCGGAAAAAAGGGAAGAGATCTTCGCACACAGAACCCTTGTATTGAGAGAGTCCCCCTGGCTCCCAGACTCAGGACGCAGTGATTACAGGGTAAGATTTGAGTTTGAATTCCCACGTTTTATATTTTTGTTGTGCCCATCTCTGAAATGGGCCAAAGAGATTTACTTGGCAGACACAAAGGGCGTGTCCAGAAAGTGCTTTCATATCCTTGGATGAAAGGATCTAGAAACGTGTCCTGGGTTCCTTTTAATGCTTCTTCGTAAGAAATGGTGTTGTCGGCTTGTGTACATAAAAGAACTGTATAAAGAAAGAAATAACGTTAGATGGCTCTTGGCTCTTCCAGTAACGTTTTGGAAGCACATCTGAGCAAAGACTAAATATACCCTGACATCACCAGGTTTTGGTTCTGTTCCATCAGTTCCCACCCCACTTTTGAGCACGCTGTCTATGTGCTCTCCAGAGCCCGTGCTTACAAAACAGTGCGGAGCTTCGTATCCATGCAGATAATGATCACCAACCATTGTAAACACAGAACCTTTTTTTTTCCCCACTTTATATGGCTTTGCCTCCAAGGCATGGTGTTTGTTGATTAAAGAGAGAGAGTTAGGAGAGGCTGTAATGTGTACAGGGTCCCAGGATATCACACAGGAGGCAGCCAGGGGTAGAAACTTCTAGAGCAGAGACCGAGCTTCAACACGGTCCGTCTCTGCCTCTTTAGGAGCACATGGCCTCGATGAAGTCGCACGGCCTCCCAGGTTCACCAGCCCTGGTGACTACTGCTGACGGAGTTGTCGTCAAGAGTGAACAGGGTGAGAAAGTGACAGGGGCCTTGTGCCTGGCTCTTAGGGGCACTCGGTAAAGAGTAACTGATTCTTAAGGACTGGAGGCCTGGCCTTTCACTGAGATGTAAGTAAAAATAGTGAAACATTCCAGATGGACTTTGCTCTTTAATTTCTACCTGTGTTTTGTGGTCCTTGGTGATATTTTTCATTGATTATTTATAACATAAACCACATTGTTTATATTACATTTAAAGAATGAAGCAAAGAAAAAATGTATCTAAATTGAAAGAATGAAGCCTAAATAAATAATAAATAAATAAATGAGGGAGGGAGAGAGGGGAGAAAAGGCGTTCTAGGATAAGGAGAAATCTATCCAACATTTGCCCCGCAAGGAACAACAGGAACAACAGGTCTGTCTCTTGTTTTTCTCTTGTTTCCTGGCTGGCCTCCCACCCTTTCCTGACCACCGCTCCGTACCCCATGTGTCCACCACCGACCCCCCTAGGACCCCTGACGTTTTCCCTCTGCCCTCCCTACCTTCCCAGCTCTTTCCTGCCTCTCCCTGAGGCCAGGCTGTGTCTCTCAGTGTTTTTTTGCTGTGGGTCTCCTTGTAGTTCCTGACCAGGTGCACAAGTATGAGTAATCATTCCTAGTCTCTTCTCTTATCTGTGAGATTGGAAAACTGAGGTGCAGTGGCCTGAGCCCACTTTCCAGGTCAGCCGCGGAGCCAGGGTTCACGTTTCACGTCAGGAGATTCCCAGCTTCTGCATCTGCCGCTCCGCCGGGGACTTGGAGCCCCTGCTGACTGTGGTCCTCAGTGGAACTGCTTGGTATCATTTCTTGTGTGTGTGTGTGCGTGCCCGCCTGCACACACAAGGAAACTGAAGTTTCCCAAAATGATATTACTCTGTGCTCTGCACTCTCTTTTCTGTTATATTTATTCCATGCTCGTTTATATAAAAGACAGAATGATGGTCACGAGGCACAAAATTGATTTCATGATCCGTTGGCTTCACATGCAGTTTGATAAAGGCTGCCCCTCACTGTCCCCCTGTTCGATTGGGCTCCAGCTTCACTTGTGTTCCAGATTCTCGCAGCGTTCCTGCAAGGTTAAGCCCATTCCCGGTGAGGAACTGAGGCTTGGGGAGATGAATCACTTACCCCGACTCGAACAGCTGAGAAGCAGTAGATTCTGAACTCAGGACTGTCCGACTCCAGATCTCTCTCTCTCTGTTTCCATTGATGCTTGTTGAATTGCATGATGTTCTCATCTGCTATTTTACCCATTTTTCCTACCACCCTACTCACAAAGAATTCCCCTAAACCATAAGAAAAATGAATAAATGTAGAAGAACATTTCTTTGACAACATTTCTGAAAGCTATTTCCTTCTCCTAGTGCTAGGTCCCTTCTTTGGAGAGTTGGTGGTTTTGAAAATGGATTGTTTATTGAGCGCTTAAAACTCAAGTTGCACTCAGCGCTAAAAGAAAACCAATTCGGAACCTGGGCTTACCCACTTATGTGTCATGGGCTAGTATGTGTCAGGAGAAGACACTCAGAACCTCGCCTTGCCAGAGCTAAGAGCCCTCTCTCTTGGCAATGCTAACTGGCTGCAGCAAACTTACATTCCTCTCCCCCCCAAATGAACAGAAAGCAGTGTTGCTTGTGTCTCAAGACCCTGATTTAGGGAACGTGAGTAGTTCCAAGCAGACTGTGCAAAGGCGGGACGTAGTGCTGTCTCCTTTTTCGCAGGTTTGATAACTGCTGGGCCCACCTGGCCTTCCCTGGCCACGCACTGGCCGTGGTCTGTGATCCTGGGCCCAGTGGCGAGCTGCCGTGGCAGTGTCTCTCTTCCAGGCTCATCCCTGTTGCTCTTGACTCTGCCGTGAGCCAGTCAGAACGGGGACAGGTGTGATGGCAGCAGACACTGCTGTAGGGACAGAGGCAAGGGAGCGGTGCGGTGTATGCAGTCGGGCTAGTACTGGAGGGAACTTTCAGAAGCAAACGCTGTCCCTAAACAATTTTTTTAAATGGAACAGGTAGCTGAAATGTAAGCGGCTGTTGTGCTTACCACCCGAAATAGTTTGCTTACCACCCGAAATAGTTAAAATAATGTTCCCCAAAGAGAATACCAAGGAGAGATTCTATTCAGGGAGTAGTTTGCTTATCTGAAAGGATCTGAAAAAGATGTATTTCGAAACGTCTCTGGATGGGTTCTCTCTATACCTTGAGCCCCTATCCTATGGGCATAAAGAAAACGTTTTCAATTGAAGAGGGATTCCATGGAAATGTAATATTTTTGATTGTACCCCAAGGGTTGGCACAGATCAGCTGCTATCATCTCTATATGATTTAAACAGATTCAGGTTTTAAAAAATATTCATTAAACTTTTGTAATCAAAGCAAAAGCTAGATGTTTCAAACAGCCCACCCTGCTCTTGTGGTCTTTCCCTTGCCTGGGCTGTCTTCAGCCGACTGGAAAAGGTTAGCCAGCACTGTCCCTTTAAGATTTCTTCTTTTTTACCTGGTGTTCTTTCCCTTCTTTTTTTATTTTTTTTTTCCTTGTTGGGAACAAAACTCAAAGAGAGAAGAGGTGGGTATGCTGTTACTAGTAAAGAAATACAACTGGATTCCGGCCTAATGTAGTGGGGCCTTTGTTTCTAACACTGAAGTCTTCATTAAAGCCCAAGGAGCTGCTCTTGCAGCCCCTGACCTTTCTGTGCCGAAAGAGGACTTTACAGGACTTAAATTCTTTTTCCTTTGTTGGCGAACAATGTTCTTTTCTTCTGAATATGGGTGATGATCGGTTCATTCAGAGGCTACAGGATTAAAAAAAAAAAAAAGGAACCCAAGATACTGTTCTCGAGACCAGGAGGTGAGCCGCCCTTTAAGGCAGGTCCTTAGACCAGAAATGGGAAGGTAGCCCCAGGACTGGGACAGGCCGTGGCCGCTCTTGAGGCTCTATTTTAATGGAGGGCAGGTTCCTGGTTTAGGACGGAGATGATGAGGGTAAAGTGCCGTGCTTTATCTGCCTCGTTTGTAACCACTTGTCCATGTTTCTGTCTCAGTCCCAGGTCGTTTTAAGTAGCTGAAGGTCAGTGGGTAGGGTTTCTCTTTGGGATAATGAAAGGCTTGTCTTCCAGTCCTGCGTACAAAAGGTCGAGGGAGACTGTCGTTTTCAGTCACGCAGTTGGGTGGAGGGATTATCAGTTTACTGCACTAAATGCTTTGATTCACAGTGGCCGTTTCGGGGTCACACACCTAATATGAACTTGTGTTAGTAACAAAGGGAAAAATTGCTACCGAGTACGGTACAAAGGATAAAAATAAAAAAGAACTGCACTTTAAACCAAGGTGAAAAACAGGCCTGACACGAAGGCTCCATTTAAAATATCACATTGGACCCGAGCACTTGTTCCTCCCACTGCACCGTGCCAGCCGGCTCCTGTCCAATTAGGTTTAATTGTGCACCTTCAGAAAAAAATACAGTACTTTGGCTAATAAATGTAGTGCATGTTTTCATGAAGGTTGTGGGTCCTACCAGAAAATGTCTACACTAAAATATTCTGCCTGCAAACCTTTTTACAACACTTATTTATCAGATGAGTTTATTAACTTCATTGCTTGGGGGTGGGAACCTTCCATAACAATACCTATCAATCGGAAATGATAATTAATTTGACCCTCCTCTGCGCTTGCAGTGGCGTCTACTGTGAGCACTTTTATTTCCTTTGGACAATAGTAGAGAAATTTCTCATTTGGCGAGTGGACGACAGTGGAATGAGCACGAACCAGGGTGGACACTGTGGGTAAAATGCGTCGCATAGTAAAGCAGACGTGGTTAACAGCTTGCCTGTTGGTGTTAAAGAACAATCGCGCTTTAATCAGTTTATGTTGTAATAAATAGATCACTCTTTTTATTTCACAAGTTTTGATTGAAATTTTACCCATTCGGAAGTATGTATTTGGCATGTCTTAACAAAGAGAAGTATTCTTATCTACTGGACTATTTTCTCCAATCTCGTACTGCTAAATAAACATGAGTAATTGCCTAATGTATTCTTTTAGGCTGACGGTGTAGATTTAAGTGGGGGCCCTTTGGTGTTGGAAAGTGCTTACACTTAACTTCTTTCTCTTTCTGACAATCCGCAGTGACTTGGTGATGGTTGGCAGGACCCCCCGTAAGGCCCACAGAGCACCCGAGGTCTCTGTTTGAAGCTCAGCATAAAGCAGCTGCGGGCATTGGTCAGGGCCTGAGTGGGCAGCTCCCCTTCCCACAGAGGACCCCAGTCTAGTGCCCCAGCTTCTGGAGAGATTCATCCACTTCAAGGAGGTTCCTAAAGAGAAGAAGGCAGGGGGAGTGACAGGAGAGTGGCCCCGATTATGAAATGGGCGATTGGACTTGAAACGTGTGTCCCCATGCCTGTCCTCTTGAGCCACTCAAACCACTGCTCCCGCACGTGTCAGTGCTGTGCTGCGAGCCCCATCTTTGCTTTTTGGAGGAAGAAAGGTCTGTCTTTTAAAAATTCTTCGCTGCCTCAGGTGTGACATGCGACATTTTGGAAGGAAAAACAAACACAAAAAAATGGGTCAAGAAGACATGAATTGGAGCAAATGAGGAAAATTGCTATTTTATTTAACATTGATCACCTTACAAAAAATCATGTAGGAAATAAAAATTTAAAAATGAAAGCAATTTTTTTTAAATAGTTTGCTTTCACAATTCCTCTCTAGCGTGTACTTTAAAAGCCAGGTGGACACCTTATGACACCCTAGACCTCTTACCCAGTATGAATGCTCTGTGAGAGGAAAAGATTTTCAGGTCACACAAGCAGAGATGGGCAAAGAACCTGTCCTGTGCTGTCTTTAAGGTAAGCGAAGGGACCATCTGTCACTTTGCCCAGGAGGCTCAAAGCTGATTCCATAACCTGCCCTCGCTCAGCCCCTTTATCTCTGCAAACACCAGTCCTCCAAGAATCTCTCAGTTTGGGCCCAGAGTAGAGTACTGCTGATAGCTTAGAGCGCCGTGGGAAAGTGGGGGGGGGGGTCAGAGAAGAGTGTGGAGTGATGGGTGCCACCCCCCCCCACTCCTGCCCCACATGTCGTTTCTGTAAACCTCATGAAAGCAGCTAGAGGGAGGGAGGCCGCCTAGGTTGCTGGAGTCTCAGCGTGGACAGTTACGTGGAGGAAGAGACATTTCTTTTTCCCTTTAAATCTGAAGTGCAACGATGGTTGTTCCCGACGGGAAACTCTTACCGTTGCTGACATGGTTCTTTGGTCCTAAATTTTGGTGCTTTAAGGGAGGCCTTAAATTTGGGTCTCTGGATCTTTTCAGTTCAGTTCAATCATTTTGAAATGACTCTCGAGCAGTCGTTTTCAGGGCTTTGGGGCATATTGACCGCTTTACCAACTTTGTGCGAATAAAATGCCCTCGGTAACGTCTTTTTGACTTTGGGGTTTTGCTTAGGGATGCGTTTATTTATTTATTTTTTTTGCTGGCCTGCCATCCATCTTCTGCCTCCATTTTTCCCTTCCCAGACTTGAAACAGAGACAACAGGGAAAGAAGAGGGTAGGGGAGGCTCTCTGGGTGGCATTGCTTCTTCACAGCTAGAGAAAAGTCTACTTTCTCAATCCTTCAGGCTTTTGAGAAGTGAAGGGGAACAGTCCAGCCCCAAGTCCAGGCCAGTATCTGAGGCTGGTGATGCCCTTGAGTACAGCACTGGTGGGGAAAGACCAGTCTCGTTCGCAAAGCTGAGCATCTCACCGTTCTACCACCTTCAGTGAAGGTGGCCAGTCGGGCTCTTCCTGCTGCCCGTGTTCTCGTAACTTGTGGTACTACAGCCTCTTGGAAGGAAACGGAATTGGCCTGCTTAAGCCCAGGGAGAAGATTCTCCCTGGAAAATCCAGGAGGAGGCATATATTTCAGGAGCAATTTAATTGTGGTTTCTCCCGAAGCAGATGAATAGGGAGAGCTATTGAAATGAAGACAATTTCGGTGTGATGCATATCACAATGGGTTTCAGGTTTTCCAGCCCTTGCAGTTAATAACGAGGTTCTGCAAGTCTTGTAACCCTGATGCGCAGACAAGATAACGTGGGGATTAGCTGGTGCAACACAGAGGCGATCTCCTCGCGAATAGAGGCGCCGGTGGCCCCATTGATTTACATAGTCTTTGCATGAAAAACAGGTTGTCCTATTCAGACATGTGAAGCGATTCCCAATCCCAGAAGATGGTTTAACCAAGTAGAGAAAATACCCTAGTTTATTCTTCAGTGCAAAGGTCCAAATTTTTAACAATTTTGCTTTGAGGCACAGATTTCAACTAGTCATGCTCTTGGTATTTTTCCAGGTATCACACCAGGATTGACAATTAATTTATATAGTTCTCTTGATGTAAAGTTCCTCAAATAATTATGTCCTTGTTTTTTTTTCCTGTCTGATCAAATATCGCTACCAGAAAGGCATTTTTGAAATATCAGACCATCCTTTTTTCATTTTCTTCTTAAGATGACACATTTCCGTGGTTTCTTTTGTTAGTGTTCAGTGGTCCAGATGATATTTTGGACTGTGCTCTGTACATTGGAACATTATTAGTAATAGAGAGATTGTTCTGTAAACAGGAATTTGCAACCTTATAACTCACGACTATAAGTGAATTTTGGTCTTTGGAATGTTCATTCTGTTCTGAACGTTAGCACCGGACTCAACGGGAAAGAGGCTGCAGTAGTAACGTTCCCTGTTTTTGCGGTGTTTAGGAGCCTGTCTTGTTCACCGGAACAATGAGGAAAAATCTGGATCCCTTTAATGAGCATTCGGATGAGGAACTGTGGAATGCCTTAAAAGAGGTAACTCAATAAAATGCAGTTAACTTGTTAGCGCCCGTACACAGGCATCGATGGCATTGGAGGTAATGAGGGGGAGCTTTCTGGGTGAACTGGCTTTGTTCACCACCTGGGAGAACATTGACATCATGGACGCACATTTAACGTGTGTGCTGATGATGGCGAAAACCAGAACTGCAGCGGCTCGTGTTTTCATTTTAACTGCTTTCCTAGAACCCAGAGCAACTAGATACATCATCTTACCTGCCACAGAGGGCGGAACTAGAAGTCATGGTCGCGGGTTCCGCTTCTACGGGTGGCCTGGTGGCTGCCATTCATTTCACTCCTCTGGGCTTAGGGAACAGCTCCTAAGTGGAGGCGATAATAGTTTTTCATTATTAACTAAAAGATACATGATAAATTAAATAAAAGATTAATAAATAACTAATAAAAGATTAATAAATTAACTAAAAGATAAATAGATAGACATACTAATAAAATACTTTGAAGTTTTATAAAAAAGGTGTCTATAAAGGGAAATCATTCAGCTAGCATGTGGTAACCATTATTTGTTAGCAAACATGTTTCCATGTTGCAGAGTGAGTGCAGATAACAGAACCCTGGCGCTTTGGCTGTGTTTTCGTACCAATGACGCCCATTTCTTGAGTGTTTTCTTTTATTCGTACAGCGTTTTCCTGTGGACCACTTCTTTGAATTTCCTCTCCCTTACATAAAGTGATTTTGACTGTTATGGCTCTGTCGGTTTGTAGTTTTTTGGTTTTGTTTTTGGTTTTTGCTCACACTGAATTTTTATTGGATTTTTATTCACACTGAAATATATTTTTAAGGCAACATTAGGGAGTTTCAAATATTTTTATACAACTTTCATTGACATCCTTATTCAGCTTATTAAATTTTTCTTGATTATATCTGAATAAACGCTTGACATGTTTAAATGCACTTCACTGTTTTTGGTGATTCTGCTAGTTACATGTCACGTGTAAGTGAAAACTTCTTTTGGAGTTTTATGGGAAGGCATGGGAAGTTGATGGTGCTGACTGGCATTTAATAAAACCCAAAGCAAGATTATGAAAACACTGAAAAACCGCTTAGTCCTGTTTTCACAGGGTTGTTGCATTGTATCCTTTAATATGAATTATTTCGTGTATTCGCATTAGTTTTCCTAATAATTGATTCCAAGCTCCTGGACGGCAGAAGCCACGTCTAGGCTTCTCAACCACCGATAGATTTCTTCTCCCTCTGAGGACCTAGCTCAGTCTTTGCTTTTAAAAAGGAAGCACTTAATAAACACATACTGAGTGTTTGTTAACACGCTCTTCATTTCAGGGGAGTGGGGCTCATCTCTTTAAAAAAGCAAAACACAACAAAAACACTCAAGACCCAGCCGTTGGGAGCTCACATGGCGGTGGGTTGGAACCTGTGTGTTTGCTGTTTCATGCCCCGCTCCCAGGGCTGGCTCCGAAATCTTTAATTCATAGATGAGCTTTGACTGTGAGCAAGCCTATTTGGATGCCCCACAATTTCCTGCCGGCAATTCTGGTTTCCGAAGGCAAGTCGGCACTGTGTCTTCACACACCCACCCTGCTCCCCAGCACCTGTGGGGATTTTCCTTCCCTAAACTCGGCCGACCCCTTCGCCTTCTCTTGCTGGAATAGCAGGGGACCTGTGACTTCATTTAAGTTGGTGAGTCTTTCTGCAGTGACACTTGAGAAGAGAAGAGGCGGGGAGAGCAGTCACCCATCACACAGAAAGACAGGTGGGGTGCTCACCGCTCTCGAACTCTCGGGGCACATTTCGTGGTGAAATTGTGACACACCTTTAAAAAAAAACAAAACAGGAATGACTGGTAAATTCTTTTTCTCTTTATTTCAGAGCTTGTGATCTGTCTTCACAGATTCTCAGATAGTAAAATCACCCTAAAATGCATTGTTCCACACTCATTGGCAGACAGATCCTGTCAAAAACTCTGAGAGCTTGGCTGTAACTTATTTCCGCTGTAGGAGCCAAAATTAGAACACAATGTCGTAGCCTCTCAGAATTCTAAAAATGATGACATGGTGGAGGTGGTGGGTAGTACTAAGACCTGCCTTTATTGAAGCTACATTCAGAACTTTCTGTGAATAGAAATAAACATGAGTTTATTTTGCAATTTGAATTGACCGCGTGTTCTCAGTGACACCTGAGTGTGAGAAGTTACTCCAGCCCTGTGTTTCTGTTGTGTATTTTTCGATGAGAGAGTCGGTGTCCTGATTGTTAGAAAATGCACCAAATCTTTCACTGGGAAACGTCAAGAGCCGTGAAGTCAGATTTCAGGAGGACTAAAAACCCTCGTTGGCTGGATTATCCTCGATGCCGAACTGGAAGCGGGAACCCGCGCTCACCGTGTTGTCTTCGGAGCCAGTGAAAGGGCTCTGCGTCTTCCTCTTTATGAAACCCAGACAAAAGGAAGAGATGCCTTTTTGCTTTGGAAGTCCTCTTTGTTCTGCCCCCTCCTTCTCCCTTGGTGGAGGTGGGCGTTCAGAAGGGAGATAGTTTGGTAGCCGCTGCCCGTCTCATCTTGGTTATTTCAAACATTATGCAGTAAATACGTTCTGCCTATGTGTGCTGAAAAATTGCCATCTGTAAACTGAAGAAAGTTCATTAGAAATGAGTGCCGATCGGGGCACCTAGAAAGAAATGGCCGCTCTACACATACAGCCTAAGTCATGGCTGAAGAGGACGCAGTTCGTCAGCGGAAGGCCCCAACAGGCAAAACTACATTATGTGTACGCGTGTGTAGTCTCGGTGCTGACACAGGCAAAGAAGAAAAATGTATGTAGCAGGCTGCGGAGAGAGGCGAGCTCACAGCATTATTAATAATAGGCTGTATCTGCTGATCTCTTGCTTTGTATCAAGCATGTTATAAGCTGGACACATACTAATTTTATACTCTAACAATGTTAGAAGGTAGCCACCTTCATTATTATAATGCTACAGGATTATTTATAGGTTGGGAAGCCAAGGTAGAGAAAGCTCAGGAACGTGCCCAGCTGGCAGAGCCAGGAGAGGCTCGCGCCCAGGCTGTCTGGTCTCAAGGTCCCAGTGTCTCGTTTTAGAATTTCCAGATCACGGCAAAGTTGAAGGAACAGGCTAAGGAACTCACATACGCCCTTCACCTAAATTCCCTAAATTCGCTCCTTGTTAATATTTTGCTACATTTGCTCTCTCCCTTCCATATCTGTATTTTGCAGAATCGTTTGAAAGTATGTTGCAGAAATTTTCATTAAATGCTGCGATGCACCCTTTTTGTACACTCACCCCTAAATATGTACCTCATCAGAACAAGGACATTCTCTTACACACACAGTCAGCTCACTTTCTTAGTAGTATTACAGTGTTATCTAATGTCCTCAAATTCTCCAGTTACAGCTCCCAGATACTATGTTCCTCAGCTCTCCTTTGCTGGTTCCTGAGACGTAACTATAAACGTGAACGTGGGTTAACACTAACCAAGAGCCTTCACACTGGTGTTGAATGAAGACAGAGCCTCAGAAAAGTGCTTTCTGGGTCACGTGGCTATTGTTCTTCCCTTAAAAGGCCTTCCTCCTCGTCAGGAGATACGGAGGGCCTGAAAGATGGTCCAAAACCAGGCTAGCGATGAGATGCAATCAGCATCAGGCAATGGCGAGATCGTTTCTCCATAACCGCGGTACACCTTACGAAATACCAGTTTGCATACATAAGTGCTACCAAAGTCAGCCCAGCAGGAAAAGCTCACAGAGGCCTTGCCACTGCCGTGCTTTTGATCAGTTCTATCACCTGGGGTGTGGGTCTACGAATATGTGTCATAAAAAGAATACGCAGTAAGTGCTGTTCCTTATAATGGAGGGAGGTCAGCGAAGTCGACATCTCCGTTTCACAGTTTTCAGTACAAGTTGCTCCACCACAGTTCAAATCTAACAGTTTAGATTTTGTACGCCTGTCATGCCGATGCTCGATACCAGCACCATCTTCAGTCCCAACTCAGGGTTTCCGTTTGCTGAGCCTGGACTTCCATCCTGAACACGATTCCAGACCACGCTCCCCGAAGGGCTGCCGCATTTAGGAGGCTGTGAAAACGTTGCCCTCTCACCCGAGGTCATTTGACATCATCATTCTGCGCCCCTGCCTGTTGGCCTTTGCTCATCAGCCCATTGATCTCTCAATCTGAAGAGTGTCTGCTTTTCTCCATTAACTCTCAAGAATAGCCTGAGTTTGGTTCTGGCTCTGTAGAATTTCTCCAAAACAAATATTCACTGAGCTGAGCTCTACTGCCCAGTACAGTTTCAGGTTATCTTCAGTGAGTAAGAGGTTTTTTTTTTCTTTTTAAGCTTATAATTACAATTTTGGGAGCTGGATTAGTAGAAGCAGCATCTATCCCCATAGTCCAGGGGAGATGAGATGTGACACTGTGCCCTGTTCCTTCAGCGCAAAGCACTTACGAAGTTTCAGTAAGTGCACCTGGCTGGTCTGTAATATGAGATTGAATTTGGGAAAGAACCGTCACCAAGACAGACTCCGTATTTACTAATATATGAAATGCATTTTGCCAAAGTATGAATTTGCATTTTGTAAACTTTGAAATCTTCCCAAAGAGCAAGGCACTGGTAAGATTTTATCTTTACGGAGCTATACTTCCTGCCATGATTTAAAATGTTTTTTTTTTTCTTTTAATGTTCTAACTCCTATGCAAAATGTATTTGGGGAAACTTGACTCAACCATAAGATCCTTTTAACTCTTCTGCTCAGACTGCGTTGGAAGAAATGCCTTCATGTCTTGAGAGACTTCCTTAACAAACCCCTGGGGAGGGTTCCTGGTGGGTGTCATGTCAGGGGTCGGGGCACAGAGGGGATCGCACCATCATTATTGATCGAGGAAGGATTCACGTACCAGAATGTTCCCGCCTTGTACGCGTGACTCAGGATTCTGGTAGATGTATAGTTCTGTAACCATCACAACCATCCCGTTTTAGAGCATTTTCTCATCCCGCACCGCCCCCACAATGTTCCCTGTGTCCCTGTACAGTCAGCCCTCCCCAGGCAATCGCTGGTCCATGTTCTTGTCTCTCTACATTCCTGAAGTTAAATTTTGGCGAAAACTTAAAAAGGAACGTTTAAAAATGTCCTGTCCTTTACCTTCAGAAGAATTTTATCTAGCACACGGTGTGCGTCTTAGTGAAATTGACAGGACATGAGCAGACCGTGCCCAATCACAGCGGCCAGGAAGGGTCTCCACTCCCCTCAAGTCTGTGCTCTCCAGGCAGAATATTTCTGTCCTGACTTGGCTTAGCCATCTTTCTCAGTGAACACTGACTGGAAGTAACTGTCCCTGTCACATGGCCATAGCTTCAAGGTGCAGAAGGAGCTCCAAGGGTCTCAAAGCTCTGACAGCTACTCCAGTAGCGGTTTGCTCAGAAAAACAGCGTTCTCTGCTCTGTGTCTACAGGTACAACTTAAAGAAGTCATCGAAGAGCTCCCCGGTAAGATGGATACGGAATTGGCAGAATCCGGATCGAACTTCAGTGTCGGGCAGAGACAGCTGGTGTGCCTTGCCAGGGCTATTCTCAGGAAGAATCGGATATTGATCATTGACGAAGCAACCGCAAATGTGGATCTAAGGTACAGAGCTGAGTTCCCTGGAACCCGGAGTCCACGTTTCAAATGTGGTAAAATGAGACACACTTAATGATGGCGAGATGTTTTTCTAAGTGCTCTTTGCCCCGAGGACACCCCTTGATGACATTAATTCTGGTAAGCAGCGGAAGAAACCAAAACGTGTCATACGGTGTGGATGACATTATTAAGCACCCTAAGAATGATAGATTCCTGAATTCAGCTCCTCCTCGTTTTAAGCAATTTGAAGGGAAGAATAGCTTTCATTTTTTAATGAAAAATAGTACATTTCTAAATAGACTTTCTATTTAGATTTTAAAGAACATGCTCTTGCTTAAGGTACTGATTTTTCAAACCATTATAAAAATATCATATGATCTCTTTAAGTCTTAAGTCTGTCTTTACTGAACTAAATTCAACTTCTTTGATTCTAGAACTGATGAGTTAATACAAAAAAAAATCCGTGAGAAATTTGCCCAGTGCACCGTGCTAACCATTGCGCACAGGTTGAACACCATTATCGATAGTGACAAGATTATGGTAAGATCCTCACCTGTGGAGTTCCAGTTGCTTCTGTTTATGTTCATATTCTCACCTTATCCTTTCTCGTTAAGCTGGATCGAAATCTACAATAAGTTAATTTTCTGTTAATTTTTCCTCCCATTCTTGACAATAACTTAACTACACATTGAGAATGGGCCATTAAATAATATATCTGCTGATTGCATATTTTCATACATAAAGCTTCCTCGTAGTGTCATTTTTGTTTAAGATGGCCGACCGTGAAAATATTCCAAATCCAAGATCTTCATAGTACATAGTGACAAAGCATAGTCATGGGTGCTGTGCCACCGTTGCCTCAGCATTTTGGATTCCCTTAGTCAAAAATTTAGCCTTCCATTTGGACTGCCAGGGGGTTGTTAGGTACGGCTGCAGAATTTCTCTGCTGTTGGGATGTTCACAAGCTGTGTCCTCAAAGGGGAGTCTTTGGGAGGAAAGGGCCTAGTCACAGAAGCAGGGTATTTCACCAGAAAGGATTTAATGTAGGAAATTGGAGCTATAAGATTGGAGGGCTGGAAGAGAGAAAGGAAGTACCAGGGTGATAATTCCAGAAAGGAGTTGCTATGCCCGAGGACGGATCTCCAGACCGAGGAGCTTGGAAGAGAGCCCCTAAAGGGCCGGGGTCACGACTGCTCGTCACATTTGTGCGGGAAGGAGCACTGGAGGCCAGCTCTCAATGTGCCGATGGAAGGTAGAGGCTGGGGCCAAGTCCTGTGGCTGTGGGGATGCTGGCCTGAGTGGCAGAAACTAGGTGGACCGTGTGTTCTCTGCCCCACCTTTGGTCCCTTCTCATGCCCCTACTGGCAGAACCTAGCAAAGGGCCGGCTGAAATGGGGTTTGCAGAGACCCAGCCCGGGTATCGCAGATGCAGGCAGATCCGGGGCTGAGAGAGTGCAGACAAACAGCCAGCCGGTCCCTTCTGCAGGAGATCCCAGCACTGCACCATGGCAGGCTCCGGTCTCTGGATGTGTTTGCTGTCTTCTTCCCTGCGTGACTGGCCCTTCCTTGCTCAGTAATGCAACCTTTTCTTTCCTTATTTGTATTTCCTTTGTTCCTCCCTTCCTTTCCTCTCTCCCTCTCTCCCTTCTTTTTCCTCCTCTCTTTCTCTTTCGTTTTTCCCTGTTACTTGCTCACGTTCAGTAGATCTCAGAATGTGGCTTTATAAAATGAAAAGGAAATCATCCCTCAAAGGAAAAAACCTTGGCTGCAAGTAAGCCCAAAGAATGTAAGCTGTTTTCAGGCGAACCCCAGCCTGTGGCAGCGCACAGGTTTTCATCTGTTTTCTCTAGACACCAGTGTCCAGTGATGCTCTGGTTAGTAATGAAGAAGTAAGTTGGTAAGGAAGGCCTGCATAGTGCAGGAGAGGCAGCAGATGAAGTTAGCTAGTGGTCCTTATGCTCCATACCGAGCTGGTTCAATGATCAGTAATAAATGAGCATTCACATCCAAACTTCCTTATGTCCAATGGTAATGGAGCTGTCTCCTTTGACTTCCTGGGTGGTTTCTGGAATACTGCCCTCCACCATACTTCACATGCATTGTCGGCTGGGAGCATCAGTAGGGACATTGAGAAGATACCAGACTGTCAGCGTCGAAGTGGCCCCTTTCACCTTGTCACTCCCTAGAGTTGGACGTGTGGAAGAGTGAGGTCTGGTGGTGTACACCCCAGAAGTGGGGGGCCGCCAACCGAAAAGATGTTGTCTTTTTTAAAAAGATACGTACTTATTTATTTTTAGAGAGAGGGGAAGGGAGGGAGAAAAAGAGGGAGAGAAATGTCGATCAGTTGCCTCTCGTACATGCCCCAAACGTGCAACCCAGGCACGTGCTCTGACCAGAATCAGACCAGTGACCTTGCGCTTTGTGGGTTGACGCCTGACCAGCTGAGCAACACCAGTCAGGGCCAAAGGGATGTTTTCGGCTCCAAGCAGTGCAGCTGGTCATCTGGATTGGAGCGTCACAGTGGGAGACAGGCCACCCCAGCGCTTTTGTGAGCGGCCATGCGGTGTCCCAGCGTTAACAGTCCAGAGACCTATTAGATTCCAGAAACATCATTTAACATCCAGCATCCTTCATTTTGTGATCCTGAATGGCAACTTGAAAATAACCTTTCGTTTCTGCTTTTTCACCTGTCACCTTGTTGTTCTCCTCTCTAGCACTGCATTTCTCAGACTGTCCTCTGGAACATCCCTCTCCCACAGTAAGTGAGTGATGTTGTGACGTTTCAGTCACTGTCAGGCTTTTAGACACGGTGGCAGAAAGATGGCTTCATCTCCAGCTTGGCTGGGGGGGTCTCTCAAATTACATCTCTGCTCCTAAATGTACCATATACATTTATCAATTTTTGGTTTTCATGTTACAATATTGATGGTAGCAACTTCCCTTTATTATTTGGTACTTAGAAACATCGTCTGCAGAATGTGTACTCAGTTAGGGAAACAGCAAGGAAGGGCAGAATTTGGCAGACTTTGCTGGTCACTCCTCCAACTTATCCACCAGAACTTGACCCACAGACTCTTAACCTGTCAGCTTTGTTGCTGTTATCAAGATATATCCATTTGTCTAATACTGTGCTTACCAGTATCTCCTAGTAAAATTCAAGAACCTCCCATTTTTCTGACTTGTTCAGTGTCCAGATCCTTAATGTGGTCTTGCAACGTAATTTATAGCCCGGCCCCTCCCTACCTCTCCAGCCTTGTCCCACCTTCCTCTCTGTAGTTAGAACTATGTTTCTCATCCTTTGGTTCTCCAAAGGTACTGCTCACCCTCGCTTTGCCAGCTGTGCCCTCTCTCCACACTGCGTGTTGGTGGCTTGGATGGAGGCGGTGGCAGTGGGGATGGGGAAGTGGTTGGCCTTGGGGTGGGTAACGAGGTAGAGCCAGGCGGACTGTGTGATGCACTGAATGTGGGGTATGAAGCTAACGAGAGGAATCAGTGCTGGTTTCTAGGTGCAGGGCCAGCAGGTCAGAATGAGGGAGAGGTCAATCTGGAGACAGGGCATGCAAGGGCACTTGCTCCCTTCAGAGCATGTGACCTTCGCGGTGACCAATCTTGGTTTCTGTGGTGGCCCTTGCCTTTTATCATGCAGCTCCCCTTCCCACTGCCGACTCCAGTTGTGGAGGACCTTTAGTTTAAGACTCTCTCTGGCCACGAGGCCCTCAGTGATGTCACAGGTTGTGTATGGGGGGCATCCCACCAGGAGATATCACCGTGGCCACTTATTTGCACTTTGCTCAGAGCTGCTTCCTGTGGCTGACTCCTTTATAGGGGACAGCAGGATTAGACCTCGGGGGACTCGGGACATCCTTCGCCTAGCTTCAGAGTTGAGGGATTGTTCCCTCTGCCCCATCCACCCCAGGTGTAAACCCTCTGCTTCATTCCAGACCTCTGAGTACCCGTTGGCTCTCAGTAGGGCGAGACGCCATGAATAATGTTCCTTCTGGAACCTCTGGTTTTTGAAGCAATTTGTTTTTCTTGCTTTCTTTAGAAATACCTATTTCCTTTCCAGGAAACAAGTGATCCGTCTCTTCTGTTATTTTGAAAGGTTTAAGGACATAAAGACAAGTCAATTGGCTGCAAAGCCTAATGCTTCAGAGGGCGGGTGGCCAGCCCGGGAGTGCCTGGGGAAGTGACAGATGCTAATGAAGGGCATAACCAGCAGTGCTGTCATCATAAAGTCGTGTAATTGCAAGTGCTTAAGGTGTCATAATTACATTTTGTTGCCCTCGTGAATACTTCGGCACAAAGACGGATGGATATGGTTTTGTTTACTGTAAGGAAATCAAACAAAGGCCTTGTTGGGAAACAACTGTGACCTAATTAATAGCTTTGTTTATATGTTGGCTCTCCAAAGGGATTTACCCAGTTTTGGTTCATTAAGCGTCATTAATGTATTAGGCTCAGAATTCTATTTTACAAAGATGTTCTCTCAACTTTAACTTTATTAAACATGATGTCGTTGTAATGACAGCTAATTTAATCTCCCTCGTTTGCTCAGTTGCCGCAAAACGGTGGAGCAAGACAGACACATTAGAAATCCTCTTTCTCCTGATACTCAGCACTCTCTCTGAATTAAAGACGACCTCTTTGCTGTAGTTTTTAAGGATTAGCTGGTTGCCTGTGACCCATTTCCAGCCAAACAGCACCGCTCTCTCCCCCAGCTCCCATGCACTCCGGTCTTTGCATCACCCTGGGGTTCTCCCTGGCAGCGTGAGCAAGAAAGGCGTGCAAATCCGTAGCTGCGCCACCAATATTGTTGTCCGTGGTCGGTGTTTTCACTGTTGGGAGTCAGAGAATCTTTGGGAGTGAATTCTGGAGAACCAAAACCGGGGCTAAGAAACTCAGATCCCACCTCTTCTGCTTGTAGGCCATCTCACGGTTTTACAGTCTCCGCCTCTCTCCCCGAGCGCAAACCTCCTTGGTAGTTGTTTTCCCCATGGAAGTCACAACCAGAAGCTGTTTCACATCGCCCCCTGGAAAAGCACAGGAACAACTCGGAGCTAGTTAGAGTTTTACTGAAATTCTAGTTTTCATCTTTCTGGCACTTTTCTTTAATAAGCCGACATGGCCACAGTAAGAACGTGGCGGAAGAGAGAAGTCCCTTCAAAAATAGGCCAAGAGATTTTATTCACGTTTTCAGACAGAGTAAAATAACTAACATGAACACAGAAAGCACAATCTGGGAGAAAAAAAATACTTGATGGAGGGGGCTTGCAGTCACTAGCAGGGGCGGGGAAGGGGGAGCTGCTGTGGGCGTCACTGTGACCTCGTCTGCATCCTCATCCAGCCAGAAGAGTGACTTCCACGTCCAGATCCAAGAAAGGATGTTGAGTAAAATTTGCCGCCGAGAAAATCACAGGCACCTCTTTTACCAACTAAGGGACTCGGCTCGCAGGTGCCAATCCCTGTGCCCCTTTGTCCCCTGGCAGCCAGAAGCAGGCCTCTGAAACCCAGACCCTCCCTGCCCCACTCTGTTTGGTGCCCACTGGGATCTCCCTGGATTGCGGTTATCACGTGGAAAGCTGTGCCGGGCACCTCTTTCCCATCACCAGGCGCTTCCTCTGCCCTGCACGGCCCTCCACCTCTCCCCGCAGCCGCCCCACTATCACTGAGGGCATCCTGCCAATTAAAATGGATTAAACTGTTTTGCAATGGGTCCATTTAATTTCTATATCTAGGACAGCTGCTTGGAATATTTGCAGATACACAGGCCCGATAAACACATCTTCATTTAGCTTATGTAACTCACTGACTCATCCACCATAATGTGTTTTTCCTTAACCTCCTGGAGAATGGCAGGCAGTTTGGGGTTGGCGTTCCTGGGGAGATCCCAGCCCTGGCTGAGGGATTGCCGCCACGCCGACCTGAGTGTGAGGTTCAGTTTGTAGTTTCACTTGGGTTACAGGAAGACTGGAGACAACCATGGGAGATTTCAGGAGCCTTTTCTCACAGGCAGAAAGGGGGTAAAAATAAAAACTCAAAGTTACACCTCTTTATCTGTACAAAAAGGAAATACATAGTTGCATTATACTTACTAGTTCTGAAAGGTCTGGAATCTTTGCTCAAACCGGCAAAGGCAAAGCGGGTAGAGTGCTGTCCCTGGCCTTGTGTCCGCCGCACCCGGGACAGCTCCCCTGGCTTCTGCAGTCAGTCTCCACCGCGCTGACCCCTCTCCTCTCTCCTTCCCGCTGACCCCTCTCCTCTCTCCTTCCCGCTGACCCCTCTCCTCTCTCCACCGTGCTGACCCCTCTCCTCTCTCCTTCCCACTGACCCCTCTCCTCTCTCCTTCCC